>APFE031156130.1:70123-192653 GCA_000404065.3 Pinus taeda | reverse complement strand
CTGCATACACTAACAATCAAACGTTTACATAACACCTGAATATTCCATAAAACAAAACATATTCAACATATAGACCAAGGAGTATATGAAACAATTCATTAATAACAAATCATTGAGAAGAATGGACTTATTTGTATTAATAGGAAACAAAAGAAACCATTACAACCTGAGCCTTGGTGTTGTGCAAGTTCCTCCCAGGGTCCAGCAAGAGTTTTCCTCTACTTTGACAAGCTCACCCACTTCCAAATGAAACAAGAAAGGATGGTAATCTCTACTCACAAGCTTCTACAAGGAAGTCCTAATTCCAGCAGCATCTACCCTTTGGAATGTTCAGCTTTCAACCTCCCCTCCTCTGGCCCAATGCCTGTATTTATAGTGTTCTAGAGGAAGTTAATCAGTCCAACATCAATGGGATACTCCCTCTTTTGGATGGGGTAGCTCCTCTCTTGATGGGATAAGCTCCTCTATCATAGGCATGCATGAACCATCTGGAGGCGCTCAATACACGTCAAAAACTCTTCTAGAAGGCTCTAGAAGTGACCACAAGTAACTTTTTAAAGATGAAACTCGCGCCTTCTGACCTTTACAGGAGTACGCACCCATCCCTTGGCTTACAGAGCGTACAAGTACGCAGGTACAATGAGCTTGGGATGCGTACACGCAGGCAAGGTAGAGAGAACCTGCGTACCCAGAGATAAACATGATTTTAAATGACTTTCTCTCTTTCTTGAAGTTTGACATGGAGAGCAGAGGTATAAGGTTTGACAAGGAGGATAGTATGACTGTTGATGGAGCCATACTAACTATAGATAGTCATGGTGACAAATTTTAGTGTAACAAGTGTAATCATACAAAAAATCTGATGAAGACTCCAATTCTGCAAGTAGATTGTTGTATTACATGCCTCTACCCACAAATGCAGTGGCAGGTCTTGGTCATGTAGCATAACTCTTGTAGCTCCCAAAATGCTCCAATTCTTCCTCTCAGCTACCTCGTTCTATTGTGGGTTGTGGGGAGTTGTTAGTTGTCTTAGAATTCCTTCTTTGGCAAAAAATTCCTTGAATTCATTCAAAACATACTCACCTCCATTATCGCTCTAGAGAGCCTTACCCTTCTTGTTGGTCTCTTTCTCAACTAGTGCCTTGAATTCTACAAATGTTGAGAATGTCTCATATTACTTCCACATTAAGAAGATCCAACACTTTCTTGAGAAATCATCAATAAAAATATCATAGTACTTATGTTTGGCAGTGGAGGCTATCAAGAAGGGTCCACAAACATCAGAGTGGAATCTCTCCAATACTACCTTTTCTTTGTTGTCTCGATCATGGAATGTGTATTTTACGTACTTCCCCAAGGTATAACCCTTGTAGACATCCTTCTTCTCAAGTGATCCTTTAGGGAGGCCAATGGTTATTTGTTGCATAATTTTTAAAGTGCCATGATGCAAATTTCCCAATCTCATATGTCATAATTCACCAACATCATGACTCTGCACTTTCTCTTACTTACTTCTTAATGAAAAACAATCTTCCACATCTATTTTATATGGGTTCTTCACATGAACCCTAGTCTAATTCACCTACCCAGTAGCTATGTGTCTCAGAAAGGCTTTCCCTTTACTGAAGATCACATCATAGCCACGATCTTCCAAAACTGCTACAGAGATGAGGTTCTTCTTCAGGCCTGGTACAAACATGACATCTTTGAGACGAAGACGGGTTCCTAACTCCCTCTTAAAGGTTACTATACCAATCCTCATAGCAATGTACCTTTCATCATCCCCAAGCTCAATATGCATCTAGAGATCTTTCTCCTCCATGTCACTGAAAAACTCTCTACACCCTGTCATGTGGAATGAGGCACCTAAGTCAAAATACCACACACTACCCATCACAATCTTGGTCATGCATGTGATCAGGGTGAATTCTAACTCAATCTATGAAGCCAATGATTCACTTGCTTCTCCTCCTAAGTTCTTCTTATTAGAATTATTATTTGGAAACTTTGTACCATAATGCCTAAATTCATGAAAATTGAATCATTTTATTTTGGACAAGTCTTTCTTCTTCCCCCTTGGCTGGAATCTAGTTTAATTTGAGATTTATTCCCTTTTCCCTTCTTTCCCTTTCCAACCAATGAAAAAATTTCTTCATCCTCTCCCTTGGATGAACTTCCATCTCTGGTATTTCGCCTGATTTCTTCTTGTACCAAATCAGACCATAAGTGTTCCCAATTCAGTAATTTCTCCCTCCAATTCACCAAGTCCTACTAGTTATACCATCTTTTGGGAAGGCCTAGAAGAGTTAGGCTCCCTAGGTCATATTCTAAAACATTCACAGTAAGCCCTCCAAGCTCATCTCGAACTTGTATAAATTTGGTGAGATACTATGAAATAGTATCATTCTTTTTTATATTAATGTCTCGAAGTTTGTCTTTGAGGGCTATTTTTCTATGGGCACTACTATTCTTGATAAGCTCAGCTAGTGTCTTCCACATTGTGAAAGGAGTTTCTTTCCCATGGACATTAGAGACAATGTGGTCTCTAACTCCCTTCAGGATTATTCTCCTTGCCTTGGCTACATATTTCTTCCATTAGGCTAGGTTATGGGCATCAGTTGATCCTTTTTTTGGAATGTTTGTCTTGATATATTCCAACAATCAATTGTCATCAAACACTACCTCCATGTTATCCTTCCAAGAAATGAAATTCGAGCTACCTTCCAAGGCATATTCTAATCTCAGTCCATTGAAGGTCATTCTCCCAACTCTGAAGAAATCTTGCTACACTAAAGCTGCAAATTCGAACCTCCTAAGGAACAACATCGAAATTCTTTTTCTAATGTGAATCATGCTCTGATACCATGTAGAAATATGGCGATAGACTTGCAACTTCTCAAGAAATTTAATCTAAATCAAGAGTCACAATTCTACTCTAATACTCTACGAAAATAATTCACAATTTAGAGCATACATAGGTACACAGATTTATCTAGGGGAAACCAATTGGTAAAAACCCCTTAAGACTATGTAGATTATCTTCCAGATACATTGCATTAGGTTTCCTTTTTATCGACGTTTTGAACCAGCAATGATGGTTCATCTTCAGGATGTGAAAGATCATTGAAAGACTGGTCTCATATTTCCAAATATATAGAGATGTATGAGATGCTTAGCCGGCAGATATTAGGATTTATAAATTTTTCTTTTTTTCTTTTTTTCTTTTTTTTTCCTTCTTTTCTTTTTTTTTTTTCTATTTGTTTCAATTATAATTGTTTTATTATATTTTGTTAATTTAATTATATTTTTGTGATATTTAGGGTTTAAAATTGTGATAGAATTAATTTAATTATTCTATTATGTTTTGTAAATTTAATTGTATTTTTGTAATATTTAGGGATTTTAAAATTATTATAGAATTATTATTTTTTTTACATTAGGATTATGGTTATACTAATTGTATTTGTATTAATTATTTCGTATTTTAATTATATTTAGTTTTAAATAATTTATATTGTTTAATAATTAAATAAAATAATATAATTAAAACAATTAAAAATTAATTAAAATAAATTAATAAAATAAGAATATTAATAAAATATAATTAACATAACTATAACCCTAATGAAAATAATAATTCTATAAATAATTTTAAAATCCCTAAATATCACAAAAATACAATTAAATTTACAAAACATAATAGAATAATTAAATTAATTCTATCACAATTTTAAACCCTAAATATCACAAAAATATAATTAAATTAACAAAATATAATAAAACAAATTTTAAAAAATTATAAATCCTAATATCTATCGGCTAAGCATCTCATACATCTCTATATATTTGGAAATATGAGACCAGTGTTTTAATAATCTTTCACATCCTGAAGATGAACCACCGTTGTTGGTTCGAAACGTCGATCAGAAAGAAACCTAATGCGATGTATCTGGAAGATAATCTACATAATCATGAAACTCACAGAAACCTCAAAGACAAAATTCTCACCCCTTAAGACTTCTTGCATTAATGAGATGAATAGAGAATGTATTGCAATGGCTTTCTCGCTTTGAGATCAACCTACAAGTGAATAATTGTTCTTTTTACTCAATGAGAAGCTTTGACCCAGACTTAGTCAATTTCTGTGTTAGGTCCCTATAATACTAGTGATTCCCCCTTTACTATTGTCAGTGTATCCCTTATTGTTATTGTTGTGCCCCTATTGTCCCCATATTGTTATTATTGTGCCCCATAGAATCCCACTTTTGTTATTTTTGTGTCTTTATATTGTTATTGTTAGGTTGGCTTGGTTATATTATGATCCCTTAGACTCCTATATATAGAAAGGAGGTTTTGTCATTTGAATCATCCGAGAATTGTTCATTTTTGTAATGTAAAGGAGGTTCCCCCCTCGAAGAGGCTGAATTCTAAGGCGTTGATCTATCTTTTCTATCTTCTTGTAAGCTGGTTTCATAACATTTGGTATCAGAGCTTTGGATTCTAGGATTTTGCTGCTCCAAACAGGTCATCGTGGAATTTTCACTATAACTTTTTTCTACGATGTTTCAGAAGCGAAACAAAAAACCCATTTGAGATGAAATCCTGTTGAACCTCAGGTCCAAATTTCATATCTTTTCTCGCTATTTTTTTGGAGATATGATCTGAGGAAGTTAAGGTTTTTGCAAGCTCCAAAATTTCATCTAAAACAGGTCATCGTGGAATTTTTGCTATAACTCTTTCGCTACGAAGTTTCAGAAGCCAAAAAGAACCCATTTGAGAAGAAATTATTCTAAACCTTGGCTTCGAATTTCAGATCCTGTCTCACTATATTTTCGGAGATATAATCTGAGGAAATTAGCATTTTTGTAGACCCCCGAATTACATTCCAAATAGGTCATCTTGGGAAAATCGTCATAACTTTCTCTCTAAGCATCAAATTGAAGTTTCGTAAGAAGATACAAAAAGAGGACGGACTATAGTTTTTTTGGTACCCCTTTAAGAACCTAAGGTTGAAATAATGTCCCACAGCACATCGTACAAGTTCTCTCTATTGAAAAAGTCTATACTCAGGTCATCGTGGGAGATTTAGCATAGCTCTTCATTGGAGAATCCAACCTTCACCAGACTTGTGGAGTTAGAAATATTACTCAAAGGGTTGCCGCAGAAATAAATTTCAGACCTTGTAGATCCAAAATTATAGAAATACATCAGATTCAATATCAAGCTCCTACAAAGTGAAAAAAAAAGGTGTGTAGTTTTTTTTTTTAATTCTTGCATAAGCTTGGTTTGAAAAATTAGTTTGAAGGAATTCAAAGGGCATAGTGAAGCATTATTATCGGTAATTGATGCCTCGAAGAAAGAAAATGGAAACACCTAGTAAGAAACCTGAAATGTCTAGCATGACTCATGAAGAAGAGGAAGAAATGCAACATGATATATCAAAATTACGAGACCAAGTGCAACAAATGTCACTCACACAAAATGTAACAGAAGCTAAGATGGATGATTTAAAGAAAGGCGTAGAAGCTAAGATGTATGGCATGGAAGCTAAGATGGATGGTTTAAAGAAAGGCATGGAACTAAGATGGATGGTTTAAAGAAAGGCATAGAAGCTAAGATGAATGACATGGAAGCTAAGATGGACGATTTGAAGATAGATTTGAAGGTAGGCATGGAAGATCTGAAGACAAATTTGACAAAGTTTCTACATGAAATGCTTACTAATGGTGAAAGGGTAGTAAAGGAAACTCATGATGAGAACAAAATGAATGTTAATCACAATTTCATAGACTCTAATGTTGGATCAAAGAACCACCATGTTCCAAAGATCGATATCAGGAAGTTTGATGGAAAGGATCCCGGAACATGGATACTACAGATGGAGCAATTTTTCGATCTCCATGTGAAAAACACACAAAAGGTACGCATTGCAACTTTATATTTGGAACCAAATCAGTTTGTATGGTATTGATGGCTTTGCTCTCATAAACAAATTTTCACTTGGGCTATTTTTATGGATGAAATGATAGCACATTATTAGCATAAAAAAAGGAACACTTTTTTTAGCCAATTGATAAATCTCAAACAAAAGGATTCAATGATGGAGCACATTGAGGACTTCCAAAAATTGAATATAAGGGTAAAAGATATTCCAGAGGAGCATAGGATTGATGTGTTCATAGGGACTTTAAAATATAACATCCAATATGAGGTTCATCTTTGGGAACCTGATTCATTAGAGAATGCATTTAGGTTGGCAAGAAAAATGGAAAGCAAAATTATGGCAACAAGGAAGCCTACCACTCACAATCATAAATATTGAAGTGTTGCTACCCCTAACCATCCACAACCTACCAGCTTGACACCATAACAATTGGAAGAAAAAAGAGCAAAAGAGCTTTGTTACAGTTGTGATAGAAAATACACTAAAGGTCATAAGTTGCCAAGAAGAAATTATTTTACATAGATTGTGAAGAGGAGGAAGAAAAGGAACAAGAAACGTCAAAAGAAGAGCATATACACCAGGAACAAATCCTAGAAAAAGAAGAAATGAATCCGACCATATCTTGTAATGCCTTGGCTGGAATTACCACTCCTTAAACTATCAAGATAGAAGGGCATATCAAGAAGAAAATGGTAATAATATTGATTGATTCGGGAAGTACCCATATTTTTGTTTATTGTAAGATAGCCAAGGAATTTATTTGCTTCCTATATCTAGTACCAGAGTGTCAAGTGATGGTTGCAAGTGGAGGAACCATAAATTGCTTAGGAAAGTGCCATAATATCAAGCTATCCATGGGAGAATATGTATTGAATAGCCCAATTCTTTCCATTCCAATGGGTGGTGCTGATGTTGTATTAGGAGTCCAATGTCTACAATCCTTGGGTACAATAGCTTTTAATTTTCAAGAAATTTTCATGAAATTCTCTTCAAAAGGAAAGGAAGTTGAATTAAGGGTCATCGCAGGGAAATAGGGAAAGATAATCAGCTCTAACGGAATGACAAAGATTCTAAAGAAAGAACAACAAGGCATAATTTCACTATTATGTTCACTAGAGGTTCCCACATCAAAATCATCCATTTCTCTAGATCTCGAAAAAATCTTGGATAATCATTCCAAGGTATTTGAGACTCCCAAAGGCTCCCACCTATTCATGATCATGATCATGCTATCAATTTGATTCCAAGAAGTGTTACTCCAAACATCAGGCCTTACAGATATCCCTATATCCAAAAGAGTGAAATTGAATGTGTGGTGCGGAAATGCTAGAGGATGGTATAATTCAACATAGTCAAAGTTATTTCTCTGCTCCAATAGTATTGGTTCACAAGAAGGATGGATCATGGCACATGTGTCCACATTATAGGGAGCTCAACAAGCTCACTATTAAAGATAAATTTCCCATTCCTGTCATTGATGAATTATTGGATGAATTGCATGGATAAATTTACTTCACCAAGTTGGATCTTCGTTCAGGATATCTTATTTCCAAATTGAAGACCCAGAAAGTTACAGAGTGCTATTAGAGTGGTTGGGGCTATCCAATCCCGAATAACTTGTATCTTGGTTGGGTCCACATGCACACCTCACTCATCAATGATGTACCCCATATATTGAAACTAGGTCATACCAAAAGTGCATTTCTCCAAATTAGCACACAATTTGTGCTATCATGGGGGTTGGAGGACCTGTCGGATATGGTGTATGTGATCTTCCCAGCTCCGGATGAATATCAGGATGTTGTCCAAGTACACTACCACGAACGAGTTGGCGAAGGGTCGCAAGATGTCATCCATTAGCGACATGAAGTTTTCGGGGGCATTCGTCAACCTGAAAGGCATGACTAACCATTTGAAAAGGCCCTCCTTGGATTTGAAGGTGGTCTTCCATACATCAAAGGGTTCAATAGTACCTTGTGAAAACTAGACTTCAAGTCAATATTGCTTAAGTATTTGGCACCCTTGAGATGGTACAGAAGGTCATCAATTTGTGGGATTAGATACCTATTCTGGACAGTGATCTTATTCAGTGCCCGATAGTCAATACACAGCCTCCAAGTTCCATCCTTGTTCTATAACAACACGATCGAGCTCCCACTGTTTGATGAACTCAGCCTTATGCACCATTTCTGCAATAGCTTTTGAATCTTCCTTCTAATCTCGTCGTTCTCCAACATAGAGCATCGGTATATTGGTCCATTGGGTAGTGGTGTGCCCGGGGTTAGGTTGATAGAGTGCTTGACTTAACAGTGTAGGGGTACCCCTGTGGGTGAGGTGAAGATGTCCTTATACTCCTCCATGACATTATCCATTTATTGTTGTTGTAAGAAGGAGCCTTGTCTGGGGGTTGTGGAGGTGGCCAAAGTATTCTACTTTCCCTGAGGGGGAACCATGAGGAAGACAAATTTCCTCATTTGATAGATGATCTTACTACATTTCTTTGTAGAGATCAAGAGATGGTGATAGGCGGTGCTACCTCTGGTATCTTTTACAACTTACTTCCCAAAGTAATAATAACAGTGCAAGGCCTAGACTCATACACAGCGTGATGCTTCCACAAGTATGGTTGACCTAATAATACATCACAAAATTCAAGAGGAGAAACATCACACAATACCTCATCTATGAAGGGATTGATGTTGTAGGGGAGGAGACACTGTTGGCTGACACAATGATCTCATCCTTAGTGAACCCACTCGATGTATGATTGTAAGTGTGGTGTGGTTGGTAGGCTCATCCGCTTCACGAGCTATGCTCCCCCTCCTCTAGATCTGTGGGCCCAATATTGTAGATATTGGTGGTGGCAATGATGGCACTGGGCTCCACATATATAATTTGATTACCTGTGTCATTCCCCTTTTTGGGTTCTGACTTAGAGTCGAAACATGCATCTGATTCAGAAGCCTTTGACTCGGTCACTGGTGATTTCTTGGCTCGACTCTCACTTGCGTTGTGAGTGGGGCTCATATGGAACTCATGCCACTTTCCTGTGTCTTTCTTTGTCTTCATGGTATTGTTCTTTTCTTACGGCTTTGACAGGTTTTCCTAGGTCGCCCCGTATTGGCTTTGTCCTTTTATCTGTGGTTTGGGGGTGTCTTTCCCTTGCTTCGAATCCGCAGATCCAAAGTCTCGCTTCTTCTATTTAAACTTATGCTCAATCTTAACAGCATATCGATATGTGGCACCAAGCAAGGAGATGTCTAGGAACTCCTTTTCATCTTGGATGTAGTTATATAGAAAGTCGCGGTACTTGAGTACAAAATGCTGCTCAAAATTCTTGATACCCAACTTTGTGTGAAGAACATTTGTGAACTTCAGCACATCTCGGTCCCTTCCCTATCACAGCATGGTTCACTTTATGTATTTATCTTCATAGCTCCCGACAGGGTAATATTTTTCCTTGATGGCATCTCAGAAATAACTCCAAGTGGGTGCGGCTGAAAATAGTGAGGATTCCCTATCGTCCTTTTTCTCACTGTAGGTTTCCCACCAATCCTTGATATGGGGAGCAACTTTGAGGAGTGAAAAAGTAATATTTTGCCGATTGGAAAGCTCATGAACTAAAAAATATCCTTCCAACATATTTAACCATCTATCTACGATGTTTGCATCTATCTAGCCTTCAAATATGGGCATGTCAAAATTAACTTGTACCTTAAAAGGAGTGGTGCCTCCAGAGTGGTTGTTGGATGAAGATGTCTCATCTATGGGTAGTTGTTGAAGCATCTCGACAAAGTTATCCATCATCGTGTTCCTTTGTCACTTGTGGGCCTCTTCAAGCAATATTTTGAAAGGATCTCCTACTCCCTCATCTTTCTTTTCTTCCACCAAGGGAGGCTATCAGGGTTTGTGAGGCTAGCCTTGCAAAGGTTCAACCAGTTCGAGCCCTAACTCCTTATACCTTCACCTCTTTGGGGACATGCAAAGAAAAATAGACAAATAGAAAATCACTCTATACCATTGATCCAGAATTATGCAGGAACGCAACAAAATCTAGATATAAACATAAACACATAGATGCGGTAGAAATAAAACTTCATTTCATTAATATCAAAGAACTGAAATATGCTTACATATAGAATGGAACTAAACTAGCTCGGGCAATGGTAGCTTATCTTTGAGAAGATATGTGGTGGCTACATGCCTTTGAACTGTATTACAATGAGGCTCAAAGGCCTATTTATTATTGAGAAATAATGGAAAACCCTCACCATCCAAAAAACCCAACCCTAGGAGATGAACTGCCAAAATTATGGGCCCCGTTGGGGTAAATTGGTACATCAACTTCTTGGGGTCGTAACTTTGGCATACAATCTTCATTTGATGTGCGCAATACCTCGTTAGAAATATCTATCCGACTATAAATTTCGACTACAAATGTGAGTTAAGGATTCATGTTTTCCCATTTTCCAAAGAAACGTCGTTTAGGGCCTCAAAACAGCGCTGGAATTTCAGGACCCAAAAATTACCAAAAATAATAAATTCTGCTACAATTAAGGAAACTGAAAAACTGATTAAAAAAAACAAAAAAACAAAACAAAACAAAAAAACAAAAAATAAATAAATAAATAAAATAATGGTGGGGGTCCAAGTGGAATAGGCGGGTGGCCACCAATATCCACTTGGATCATGTACACTCAAAACTTGTCTAGAACTAATGTTACATTGCCTTGGAAACTCCACCACAACTGAGCGATTTGAATCCCTTGCATACATGAGTTGTTTTTGGTTGATTGATCAGTTAACTAGATGATCATTGAGTTAGACTATTGTCCCACTACACAACTGACCTCCAACTAGTTCTATCAATAGTTAGAACTAGTTTAACTAAATACAACTGGAAATAACTAAAATAAATTGCTACAAATTAGTAGTCAACACATTGAAACTGAACTCCAAGCCATTAACTCAAATTTACTGAGCTAACTGAGTGAAAAGAGCCATCTCACCTCAGTTAACTACCTCCAAGTTGTCTGTTGATGAGGAAATCTCGAATTTACTCAATTTTACCAAGGCTAAGCCAAATTGAGCCTTTCTTGCTACACTTCTCAACAATGTGGAGTATAGATGTAAGTCATTCAGATTAATCACATTGTTAGGATTTGGCCGACGTTTCGAACCAACTAATGTGGTTAATCATCACGACAAGGTGAGAAATCCATCGATCAGAAGGAATAAATAGTAAGGATGCATCATTGCCCAGAGTTAGCCTTTAAAAATTAGTTGTTGGTGAATTAGTTAGTAGGTAAAGAAAACAATTATTTTGGAATTGGTGGTAAGGAGTTATTTTATTAAAATATTATGTATTTAGTTAAAAATAGTTGTTAAGGAATAATTAAATATAAACTATTGTATTTCAATATTATCGATTTATCTAAATTATTATTTAGTAATAATTTATATCATCTTATTGGTTAGGGGTTGACTTATTCATATTAAATAAAATGTATTTTGGTAGAAAACTAGCTGGTAGGAATTTAAAATGTTTAATTCCAATATAATTTAATAATTATTAATTAATAATATTAATTTCTATATTAAGATTATTTATTAATAATATCAAGTTTATATTATTTGATAGAGGGAAGCTTAAATCCCTTAAAAAGGATAGCCATGACAAATTAAATAAAACTAGAGCCAAAGGTTAACTAGAAAAATACTACTAGTTATTTTATATTGTTATGCAAACATATTTTAGTCATTATCTATATATATATATATATATATATATATATATATATATATATATATATAACAATAAATAGGGATCAAGGCTGAAACTAGAAGAAAATAAACCAGAAATAAATTAAAGAGGAGAAAGGAGAAGAAAGGGATGATGAGTTATGATGAGAGAGCTAGAATCTAGCTCTTACTCAATTTCCAACCATCATCCCTATTAATATTTCTGGCATGCCTTTCGATCTCAATCCCTTCTCTAAGCTTCATGTGGTGGAAGTGATCTACCTTAGCGATAACTTTGGATTCTTCAATGCAGACATGGTGCTTCGATTTCTCTGCATGTTCGACTAAGGTTGATGAGCAAGAGCGATTGTGTCTAATGTCTGATGCATGCTCATTGATCCTTTGTTTAATCGACCTACCTGTTTCTCTAATGTAGGCGATACCACAGGAGCAGGGAACAAGGTAGACCCCTTTCGAGTCCTTAGGGTAAATATGGTCTTTAACAGATCTAAGAGAATTTATAATGGTATTAAGAGGTTTGAACGAAGAAGAGACATTAATCTTCTTAAGGATATGAGTAATCCCATCTATGGTTCCTTGGATATATGGGAGATGAACCTTAGATATAGGATCATCACGAGCAGGTTTAAATCTAGGTGCTTTGCAGGATTTGTGAAAGGCCTTGAGGCTTTGAGATCTGATATACCCATTACTTTTAAAAACTTCAGGTAGATGGGATTTCTCCTGTTCAAAGTGGTTATCATCGGAGATTCTTAGAGCATGGATAGCAAGAGTTCTCAAAACCCTGAATTTCTAAGCTAGGAAATGATGAGAACTGGCATGGGGATAATGTTCGGTGTGAGTCTTTTTCCGAAAGACTTGGCGACAAATGGAACCATCATCCATCCTCAAAAGGAGAATGTCGAGAAAGGGAATATGACCATTCACCTCAACTTCCATCGTGAACTTGATGGAATCAGATTGAGAATTAAGGTGGTTAAGAAACAGATTGAGTTTATCCTGACCATGAGGCTAGATGACACAGGTATCATCAACAAACCTCTTCCATTTTTTAGGACGAAATTGAGCAGTGGCTAAGGCCTTGGTCTCAAAATCTTCCATAAACAAGTTAGCAAAGATAGGGGAAGGAGGGGAGCCCATCGCAACACCGCACGTTTCCTCATAGAACTCACCTTGGAAACTGAAGAAAGTTGAGGTGAGGCAGAGGCCAACTAACTTGGCAGTGTCTTTGTTAGTGATGCGATTTATGATATCAATGGTTTCCTAGATGGGGATTTTGGTGTATAAGGAAATGACGTCAAAACTAACCAGCAAATCTCCCGGTTCCAATTTGATATCTCTCCACTTTTGAACAAAGGAGGCAAAGTCTTTAACAAAAGAATCAATGCACCCAACAAGAGGTTTAAGCTTTTGAGATAATAATTAGCAAGAATATATGTAGGTTTGCCTATTTTGTTGACAATAGGTCTTAAGGGGGCCCATATTTATGAATCTTCGGCAGGCCATAGATTCTAGGGGTAAGGGGATTGCTCTCAATGAGATTTCAAGAAATAGGATTAAGAGACGGATCTAACTTAATAGCAGTTGCTACCTCCTTAGAAACGAATTGAATGGGATTCTTCTTAAGCTTGATGTAACTCCTACTATTAGATAGATAGTCTAACATTTTGTGGACATAATCAGACTTATCAAGAATGACAATTGCTCCACCTTTGTCCCCTCTAAGGTACCAATCCAAGTAAAGCAAGGTGGATTGAGATCAGGAAAGTGAGGAATTTATACCCTCACTTACTTGTTGGGTAAAAACAAACTTTTGGTGGTCCAAAATCTTCAAGTGGGGGGGGAATGGTCCATGGGATCAAAAATATGCTCAAAAATAAATCTTCTAAAACTAGCGCCATAGCGTAGATCTTGTCATTATGATTCCAACAATGCTTGAATTTCCTCAACCGGACATCATATGAGGAAGTTATAATGTTCTAAATATTTTGGAAAAATGACTAAAAAGTCAAATTGTAGGGTTGAATGGATAGTTTATGGTTGCCATGTGGAAGTCCATACCCTGACGTGGTGCTGACATCAGCAGGGTGACTATGCAGTATAGAGCCAATCAAGACAGGACACGTCGCTCAGTCGTACAGAGGTGGTTGGCGCAATTTGATTGGTTGGTGGTCATTGGACCAATCAAGGAGTGACACGTGGCCCAATCACATGGTGCCAAATGACACTCTGGATGAGGCCAAAATTTGGTTAAGGACAAGATGACCCTCTGCAGGGATCGAATTTGCAACCTATCATCAATTAATTGTATGCTCTACCACTGTGTTATTTTGTTTCTTATTAATACATAGTGGGTGAGTTTTATATAAAGTGTTATGGTTTGCACATTGGGGGGAGGGTCGGGCCAGCAAGCTCGCTCGACCAACCCAACCACAAGTCATATTGTTGTATGGTGACTGAGAGCCAAGGTAGTAGAGGCAGGTGTGTAGCACCCTACCCACGCCCAGCCCTTTGTTTGTTGAATTCATATAACCTTCGACAAGAGATGAGGACTTTTGGGTGCATGGCACCCTTCCCACGCCTAGCCCCCATTCACATTAACTGCCATACGACTGATCTGAGGGCAGAAGAATAGGGACGAGGTCCTATTAGCATGACTAATAATTCGATATGCACCAAAATTGGCAAGGTTTGTGGGCTAAACCCGCCACCTATAAATACAAAAATTTTACCTTGCAAGGCCGCCAAGGAATAGTTTCTTTCTAGTTTTGATAGAGAGACGGAATTTCAAAACAATTAGTAGAGAAATGAAGAAGGAGGCCTAACCTAGCCATTTTTAACCTTTTTTAGCCCAAGAAGAGCCTACACAAGGGATTTTGGGTGTTCTTGACACAATGGCAGTGTTATTTTTACAATTTGAGCATTGTATGTTGATGTAATTATATATTTGAGCATATAATTTAAAAGGACCAACATTAGAAGCTAGACCCAGAGATGTGGCCCAGGAGGGGTGAAATCCGTCATCAAATTTTTATTTTGTGATGCTGCTTGTTGTTCATATTTCACTGTTAAAATCTACAGAATTTAACTTAGTTTGTGTGCATTTGCAATATCGATCCATCACCCATATGACATAAACTAGCATGCAAAAAAATACACGAAACCTTCAATTTTAATTTTAGATTACACCCCCCCATCCCTCGTGCCCCCTCTAAACATAGTGGCATTTAACACCCTTGTTGTTAGAGGGTCACGTTTCCAGAAGGTCAAATCCTCCAAATTTGTGAAGAAGGTTGACAACATTCCAAATGTGGAGATTCATACCTCTCAATCTAGATTAATGGCCCTGAATCTTGTAGATCAAGGGCTTATTGGTCAGTTTATGGGCTTATGGCCCTCTTCGAGATCCTTGTGAACACAGATCGATAAGAACTGGATACCTAAGATTAAAAATAAATTTTTAGAATCATTTTGTGGATGAGGGTTTTACACCTTCCTGTTCAAAGACAAAGTAGATTGGGATGTCATATTCAGGAATGGCCCCTACTTCATGGGGGCCCAAGAGTTATATTTGTATCACTAGATTCCATATTTTAATCATGAATTTGATGTTTCAATAGCAGTCTGATATGTGTCAATCTTCTCTTCTTCCCACTACATTGTTGGAACAAGGAAACTTTTAGAATTATAGGAAATTACCTTGGCCTATTCAATATACATAAAACATTAATTATTGGTCCTCTCTCTTATACCTCAAATATTCTCCTTGGAGTCAACATTGCATTATAGCAAGGAACTTTAATACAACCCTCCATCATTGGGAAAAAAAAAGAAGGCTCCCTCGTTCGAGATCAATTTCAAAAAAAATTAGAGGTACTAATTACTTCACTAGATCTAATGGATATAAGGTCGACTACCAACAAATTTACATGGAATAATCACAAATATGGCCTAGGGCATATTGCATTCCACCTAGACATATATTTAGTTTGATGCTCCTTTTTATCTCAATAATTTCAGGTCTCCTCGCAGATTCTTCCCTGGGTGAGTTCAAATCATCAGTCGATTTCTCTTAAAGTATCACAAACAACAGAATTAGATATGTCATTTCCCTTCTGCTTCTCTCCCCTTTGGATCTAAATACAAAGATTCTTCGATTTGGTAAAGACAACATGGAGTAGGTAGGAAATTAGTTCTCTAATTACCATCTGAGGAAAAAAACAAATAATATGAAGTAAGCCATGAAGTAGTGGATAAAAAAAAATAATGAAGAAAGGGGGAGGGGGGAGAGGAATAAAATGCATGAATCAAATCTATAAGAAGCCAAAAGGGGAATCATGTAGGGATTCATCACAAAGGAGGTTCTAAAATACAAGCAAGCAGAATTCAAGGCCTTCCATTATGCGCTTAGATTAGAAGAGGAATAATTGCTCCTCAATTCTCGCATCTTATGGATTGTAGCTAAAGATGGCAACACCAAGTTCTTCCATAACTAGGCTACGGCATAGGTTTGGAGGAATAATATTCAATATGTTAGCATGGATGGAGTGCATATTGAGGAATTCAAGGGGATCCAAATAGTGGTTGTTAATTACTTCAATTCATTATATTTTTCTGATATTTTACCCAATTCAGAGGTTTCCTAGTATATGTTAGATAAAATCCCAAAATTGGTGTCTAACAATGACAATTTGGACTTGTTGTAAAGCATTACAGAAGAGGATATTTGAAAAAGGATATTTTCTTTGAGCCTGGACAAAGCTCTAAGTCCATATGGGTTTTTATCCCACTTCTATCACGCTTAACAAGATGTCATTAAGTTTGATATGATTCGTCTAGTGGATTACATCTTCAAGCATGAATATATGGGAGGAGGGATTAACTCATCCTTCATTGTCATGATTCCCAAAGAATTTGTTAAACATAGCAACAAGAAATTTCAATTTAATTTGTCCTTGAATTAAATTGTGAATTAAAGTTGTGATTCTATTCTCGTAGGAACTTGTAATAGTTAATTAAGTTAAATTGAATTAGGAAATTCAAATTGGAAGTCTATCTAGATTCATGTAGAGTGATCCCTAAATTTTAGGCGCTCAGGTTGAGTTCTTTGGAGTTTTAATTAGATTAATTAGTCTAACTGAGTTATAGTTAGTTAAACTAGTTCTAACTGTTGGAGGAACTAGTAGAGGTCTAGTAGTGGAGTCGTGTAGTAGTGCATCACCAATACCACACCAGTTAACTGGAAATTCATTCATAAATAATTCATGCATGTCAGTTCATATGAAGACCCGGTTGAGATTAGAGTTCAGGGACAATGTACTATCAGTTGTATAATTTTCTGATTCGTACAGACGGTGCATGCAATGAGTTGAGGACCTATGTTTGGATTGCGCAATTATGGAGCATGGATTTCCCAATTAAATATGGGTTGATTCCTCTAGAATTATGCAAGGAAGTAGGGGCTTGGCAAGAATCAAAATTGGCTAAGTGTTGGCTTGATCTAGCTTGTGAGGTAGACAGTTAGATTGTAGTGCTAGTGCAGGAATTGTTCAAGACAAACAAGCATTGTATTTTCTTCTCAGGTCTTATGGTTAATGCAATATAGATAGTCAGGGGTTTTAGTAGTTTCTTTCCCCAGAGAAATATTGTGTTATGTGTGATTGAAATTCTTCCTTTTTTGCTTATTCGTTGATCAATTTTTGTTTCCGATGAAGAGTAGATTAGATTCTTGTCTTGTGTTTTAGCATATCACATAAGTTATTGAATCTACATTGAAAATCTACATGGTATCGAAGTTGAAGACAAACTAGAAGAGGAGAATTCGAGTTTGTTGTGCAAGTGAAAATCAACTTTGCAAGTTCATGCTTCAAAGAAGCAATATTTCATTCTACAGGTTGTGACTTAAGTATGCCTTCGAGGGAAGCTCGAATTGTTGATGCAGGAGCATCCAACTCAGCAATTTCTTCTAGTTAACTTTGGGGGTCTTGTGTTTTCAAGGAAGTTGGATTCCTATGTATCAAATTAATGTAATTATTAATGTTTTGAGTGATTTGGAATAGGAATTAATTAAATATTGAGAGGATTTTGTAAATGTTCTCGAATGTTGGAGAACATGAGAGAATTATGACAGTTGAGAGTTCATAGGGATTGATAGGTTTGGAAATTAATTGTAAAAGCTTAGATTAGGAATTAGTTGATGATTTTGTGGATTAGAGAGGATCCTTAGAGATAAAGAAGAGATTTAGGATTTTGTTGAGAAGGTTATGGATCTAAACCAAGAAATGGGTTACAAAACCTTTTTTATAAATGTAAGCCTAAAAGGCATAGAAGGGAGTTAGTTAGTTAGAGATTTGGAGTTCAGAGATTAGATAGGGTTTGATTGTAAGACTATGGGCAGGAAAGAAAAAGGCCACTGATTAGAAAATTAGGCCACAGAGAGAGAGAGAGAGACTCATTATGTAATTATTTGTTATATATACACAGAGATTTTAATTCTAAATTGTGCAAGTTTGGATTGAATAATTGAATTATAAATTGTGTATTGATTAGAATAAATCTGCGTAACATAGATTTGTAGGTGTGCAGAACTAGAGACAAAGTGTAGAGAAGAGTGTTATGGGCTTGCATATAGATAGTATTGGAGAAAACCTTCAATGTTACAGCGAAAGTATAACTTCAAGGTTTCCTAAAAACTAAGGATTTACAAAGGAAATGTGAAGGTGCGAAGGAGTGAAATAACGGAGCTGAAGATTGGGATCATAACAATTGAAAACTATAAGGCAAGAATAATTACACAGATAGAGAAGTGAGAAGACTAGTACCTGGTGAGATGCAAAAGAATGTAGCAGCGAAGCATAGTCATTGGATCAGTCAGACCAACGAACGAGAGTGAGGGAGATAGATGACTAGGATTAAGTCACGCAAAATAAAGTCAAGAAGTGAATGGATCATATTAAAACCACATATTAGCAGAAGGAGCAGTCTTCGCAAGTGGTAAGAGGTATCTTGCGTGCCCTAAAATATGTAAATGGTATTCTATGATTTCACGCGATTAACCTTAGCAGTCAACACGTAGCATGGGAAAACTAATTTTCTCGTGCGCTCTCGATCTAATATCAGTCGTGCAAAATTTCACTTGAGATTGCGCGATAACCGTTGGATCGGATGGGACAGATTGATAGTGGATATTTGGGGCGCACAAAAGTCAAGTGTTGAAATAAATACGTTAGCTATGTCACCCACAGTTGACGATGATTGGTCACGTTTTTTGTGAATCGGACGGTAAGAAGATCTGCGGGTATAATATGATTAAGATGTAATTTATTAGCTTCCGCTTAAACATTTAATTAAAGAGAGCTAAACCTTGGGTTATGGAAGGCTTTACTAAATAGGAATATTAAAATTCCTGGAACATGTATATGACATGCATTTTATATGCATACTGTGGGTATGTGCTGCTTAGGCTGCATCAATTACATAGCTTGGAAGAACATGATGGGAGCAATGCTGGATGAAAATGGCCTCAAGGAATTTATAGATCATGACATTCCTAAGCCTCCAACATCGAATGCTAAAGAAATGGCTGAATGGAGAAAGTGTGTGGCAAAATCAAGAAGGATTATCCTGGAGCGAGCTCAAGACCACACTGTCTCGAGTCTCTATGGCAAGGATACTCCATACTCAATGTGGAAGGCATTGACAGACGTGTTTCAAAATAGCAGTGACCATAGGAAATTAGCACTGAAGGACAAACTTAGAAAGATCAAGATGTTGAAGGGAGACTCTATTCTGAAGTACTTGAATAAGTTCACCCATTATCGGGATGAGCTTGGAAGTGTCTAGATTATTGTTGTCGAGGATGATATGGTGAGCCTTGCTCTTCTAGAACTTCCCAAGAGTTGGAACAATTATCAAGACTCTATCAATGGGCAAGAGAAGCTACCAAATTGGGAACAGTTGGGGTCAAATTTGGTACAGGAAGAGATTCTAATGAATACCATAGACAGATCCTCATCAAAGCCTAAAGATGAGGAAAATTGTGCCTTAGTGAGTAAGTAAAAGAAAGGGAAGGGGGAGGCATCCCATTCCAACTCAAATTCTTGTCATGGAGGCAAGATGAAGGACATATCGAAAGTCAAGTGCTTTCATTATCACGAGCTGGGACAATTTGCCATAAAGTGTCCACTCAAGAAGGTCGGTAAGAATCCCTCAGGATGAGCAGTAGGACATGAGGTACCTTCCTTACAATTTGAACTAGACTTTACCCTCATCGCATGTATGGTGTCATCGATGATGGGTAGTGTATGGTACCTGGATAGTGGAACTTATTTCCATGACTGGTAACAAAGAGCTCTTCAGTAAATTGGAGGAGAAGGATCTCCATATCCATATCGAGATGGGTGATGAAAAGAGGTATGGTGCTATCCGGCCTGGTATAGTTACTTTCAGAGGGATTTAGGTACTCCCCTCACTTTGCGAGATGTTATGTATGTTCCTAATTTGAAGAAGAACTTGGTATTTGTTGCGATGTTGGAGGATAGAGGCTATGATGTGATATTTAGTAAGGGAAAGACGTTCTTTCATCACATAGCCATGAGACAGGTGAAGAGGATAGGGGTTCGAGTGAAGAATATCTACAAGTTAGAAGTAGAATATTGTGTTACCTTGAGCATGAAAACATAGAAGGTGCAGAGCTGAGACATCGGTGATTTGTGGCATAGGCGGTTGGGTCACTTGCATCATGGTGCTTTGAAAACCGTGCAGCAAATTTCTGACGGTCTTCCCGAAGGTACACTAGAGCAGGTTGACACATGCAAAGGGTGTATTTTGCGAAAATACCCCAAGGCTTTCTTTCACGATAAATACATTCGAGCATAGGTCATCCTTGATCAAGTCCATTCAGATGTGTGTGGACCATTCTCGACAACATCCACGACCAAGAACATATATTATGTTATATTTGTTGATGATTTTTCTCGTAAATGTTGGATCTTCTTCATGCAAAAGAAATATCATACTTTTGCAAAGTTTTGTGAATTTAAAGAATTCATCAAGAAAGGTACTTGCAGGAAGGTTAATGCTCTCAGGAGTGATAACGGTGGAGAGTATGTGTCGAATGAGTTTAAAAACTTTTGTGTAGCAGAAGGCATTCAAAAAGAGTTGACAGCACCTCATAACCCACAGTAGAATGGGTTGGATGAAAGGAAGAATAGAAGAATAGTAGGGGAAGCAAGGGTGATGTTACATGATCAGGGCCTACCACTACACTTATAGGCCGAGGCATGCAACACAATTTTTTATTTGCAGAAGAGAAGCCCTCATCGAATTCTTGGGATGAGTACATTGGAGGAGGCTTTCTCAGGGAAGAGACCAGATGTGGGTCACTTTAGGATTTTTGTTTCATCAGTCTACTGACATGTAATGAAAGATGCACAGAAGAAGCTTGAGCCAACAACAAAGTTGGGGATATTTGTGGGGTACACTCATACACCTCACAACTATAAGGTGTACATGTCGACCAGCAAGATGATAGTGGTTTGCAGGGATGTAAAATTCGATGGAGAGAAGGCCACGAGATGTTCCCTTGAGAGGGAGCTTCATCTACATTCAATTGAGGAGATTTTAGCTCCTAAGGAGAAACCTCAAATTGATGTGGAGTATCCACATGCATAGGAGCAGGGAGTAGAGACACCCACTCGGGTGGAGTCTTCCAGAGATGGAAAAAAGTGCACCAGAGAGGCTAACAAGTTATTGCATGATGTGAGAGATAATGTGGGAGCACCCACATCACACTGCAGGCAGAGGAGGTCACCAAAGAGGTACATTAGATACATGGCTCTTATGAGCAGATGTGTTGAGACAGAGCCATCCTCTTTTGAGGAAGTAGTGCAGCAACCAATTTGGGTTGATGCAATGGTTGAGGAGTATGACTCCATTGTTAGGACCAACGTTTGGGATGTGGTCCCAAGGCCGGTGGACAAGTCAATGGTGAGTTCCTGATGGATTTACAAGGTAAATCAAGTAGCAGATGGTAGTGTGGAGAAACTTAATGCTAGGTTTGTGGGCCACGGATTTTCTCAAGTAGAGAGGATTGATTATGATGAGACCTTTGCTCCTGTTGTAAGGTACTCATCAATCAGATCCATTTTGGCACTATCAATACATATGGGATGGAAGATACATCAGATGGATGTAAACACAGTCTTCCTTAATGGCATGATTGAGGAATAGGTTTACATTGAGCAGCCTAAAGGTTTTGAGACCTTCAAACAAGAGTTGCATGTGTGCCAACTCAATCGAGCATTGTATGGGCTGAAACAAGCACCATGTGCTTGGTACAATAGGATCGATAGTTACTTCACTGGGTTGAACTTCACCAAAAGTGAAGCGGATGTGAACCTTTACCATATTGTGGTTGAAGGCAAAATGTTGATTATTGTTTTATATGTTGACAATTTGATTCTGGCAGGTGATGATAAGTTGATCAAGTCTTGTAAAGAGGACCTTGCAAGAGAGTTTGAAATGAAGGACTTGGGGCTCATGCACTACTTTTTGGGCATAGAAATATGGCAAGGTGATGAGGAACTTTTTGTATCTCGGGGCAAGTATTCCAATGAGATACTAAAAAGGTTCCACATGGAGAGCAGTAAACCCATGGAGACTCTTCTAGCAGGTAGCTGGAGGAAGGAGGATGTTACTTCTGGTGAAGTAGTGGAAACTACTATTTAGGTGGCTTGTGGGTTCACTCATGTATTTGGTGAATAGACGACCATACATGTGATATGCATTTAACCAGCTTATTCAAGCGATGGTTAAGCCTACCAAGTTGTATTGGGAGGAAGAAAAACATGTATTGAGATACCTCAGACGCACTACTCAGTATGGTTTATGGTACAGACGGATAGAAGGGGTGAAGCTTCAAGACTTCACTGATGTAGATTGGGCAGGGATTCCATATGATAGGAAGAGGACATCAGGAGGGATATTTAGTATTGGATCAGCATTTGTTTCTTAGTACAGTAGGAAACATAGATCAGTTGCACTCAGTTCAGTAGAGGCAAAGTACATGGTTGTTAATCAAGCATCTTGTGAGGCTATCTGGATGAGGAAGATTTTGGTTTATTTGTTTGTTCAAGAGATGGATCCAACTGTGATTTACTGTGATAATCATAGTTGTATCAAACTCTCTGAAAATCCAGTTTTTCATGATCATTCCAAACATATTGATATCTGGTACCATCATCTTTGATATTGTGTGCAGAGGAGGATTATGTTGTTGGAGTACATTCTCACGGTGGAGAAGGATGCAATTATTTTGACAAAGGCATTATCAAGATGAAATTCAAGTTTCATAGAGACAGGATTGGGGTAGCTGATAATCCCTTTCTTGTTGAGAGGGAGTGTTAAAAATAGCAACAAGAAATTCCAATTTAATTTGTCCTTGAATTAAATTGTGAATTAAAATTGTAATTTTATTCTCATAGAAACTTGCAATAGTTAATTAAGTTAAATTGACTTGATTGACTTAGGAAATTTGAGTTGGAAGTCTATCTAGAGTCATGTAGAGTGATCCCTAAATTTTATGAGCCAAGTTGAGTTCTTTGGAGTTGTAATTAGATAATGCAGTCTAACTGAGTTATAGTGCGCTAAACTAGTTCTAACTGTTGGAGGAACTAGTAGAGGTCTAGCAGTGGAGTAGTGCACCAGTGCATCACTAGTACCACACTAGTTAACTGAAGATTCACTCATGAATAATTCATGCATGTCAGTTCAGATGAATACCCATTTGAAATTAGAGTTTCGAGACAGTGTACTATCATTTGTATAATTTTCCAAGTTGCACAAATGGTGCATGCAATCAATTAAGGACCTATGTTTGGATTACGCAGTTATGGAGAGTGGATTTGTTGGCTTATTGAGGCCTGACCCAGGTTCAGAGTTAAGTTAGCCAAAAAAATATCAGTACTACTGGCCCTTTCGGAAACAGTCAGCAGAGCGCGGACTAAGGTCTCACCTGAAGTAGTATGGTAGGTGCTAGAACCAGATTTCTGCACCCTGGAGATGTTTGATGAGTTCAAGTGGTCTGCAGTTTGACCTTGCGCACAGGTTGCTTCACGCACTTTCCTGTACTTCGCAGCCTGATATATTGCCTTTGCGCAGGCCTACCCAGGGGTTGAACGTCGTGCTCTGCGTTATTAACCAAGACCTTACTGGTATTCCAATGTTAGTTAATTAGCTTTACCTACTTGAGTGTTTTAAGTATACTTAACAATATAAACCATTCATACAGGTGTGCGCAGTAAATAAACAGTATATTTGCAAATTATATCAATCATTCATTAACCCAAGAACGAATACACATAATTATAACAAAACTTCTCTTTATTAATTCATTCCTTAGTTATAGACTCGACTTCACCCTGCGCACTCAGTTGCAGGGATCCACGCACTCAGCTGCAGAGCCTTCTCCTACTCTACGACCCAAAGACACACTTCAACTTGCAACTCAATCACTTAAACTTTTTCCTACTTCTTCCTTCGCTCCTTTTACACTTAGAGCCTCGCTCTATTTATACAATCCCATGGTTTGCGGACCATGGGTAGGTCTATCCAACCGACATCACATTACAACACTAGGGTAGACAACCCTTTGACTCTATCATACTTTTGCGCCCTGCACCCGCAATTCGCGGAGCTTTACAAAAATATTCGGTCAAAACTTGGGCTTTGAGCCCCAAAACATGCCTTGGGGGGATTGCATGCCCAACAGGCCCCCAACGCAAACATCGTGACTTGCCCTCGAGTCACTTTGTCAGAACAGCGATCTTTGCACAGAGTCCCTCCAACTATTCTTGAACTGTGCAAAGGTCAATAGCACACTGAGTTACTGCTTGTTTGATCTGCAACATACGTTATTCCGAGACCTCTGCATCAGGAGTGCTTCTCTACATTAATGTGTGAATCCCCTTTATGTGTGCAAGCTTGCCTTTGATATCTGTCGTGATGGTGAAGGCCTCGTCGATCCAAGGCTGGATGTGCGCTTTTAGGACTGCTTACTTATGTTGTGCCATGTCTAGTTGCTCCTTCAGTGCTTTAGCCTGCTGCATCCGCGCAAGCCTCTAGGTGAGGACCACCGTCTGTGCAGTTCCTCAAACACTGTCATACTACTGTTGGAGTTCTCGTGCCTCTATCTCTAAGAGCTAGATGTTGGGTTCCTCCTGCAGAGTTGTGAGGACCTCAAGTGATACTTTCAACATGTTGGTGCAGTCTCGCACTACACCTTCGATTCCCTCCAATCTCGTTGTGATAGCGGTAGCACGTTGTTCTCTAACTTCTGGGGAGTGGATGGTTGCACCTTTAACCGCAGCTCGACGATCTAAAGATTCAACTCTAGCTGAACCTTTGTCATTTCCTCCTTGGCCTCGCGGACCCCTGCTGCTAACCTATGGATTTGTGCCTCCGTTGGTATATCTGTTGGGATGGCCAGCTCCAGGATGCTTTGGCAAGCGTCGTCTATAACCTATACCAGTTGTTGATTGTGCAACACCAATTTGTCGTGCTGCAAGCTTAGTTGTTCCATATTTATTTTCTGCTCACTAAGGACTTGGAGTGCGTGGCTCTCCCTAGCTCGCAACTCTACAGTTATCCCATCTTGCAACATATATAATGTCTCACGCGGGATGGCAGCTAGATTAATACCGAGACCTTTTAGCGCACTAACCGAAAGCCTGTCAACCTCATTTGATCTCACTAGAGCACCTTCCGGTAGCACTATTGTGTTCGTCATCTGCGTGCGCAACATTTGCTCTGCTGCGATGGATTTGACTGCGAGGTTCGTCGAAAGGGTACCAACCTGAGGGGCATGCTTGTAATTCCTGAAACTGCACTCTGAGGGCCCACACAATCTGGTTCTCCTGCATGAAATCTTGGAGAGCCTCGTTAGTGACATTGTGCACCGTCTCGCCGATTTCATGCAGATCACCCTTGGTTAGGATGATCGGCTCAATGGAAAATTTTGAGGCCTTGACCTTCTTTCGTGACCCTGCCCACTCTGTTGGGTGCTGGTCCACGCCTCCTTCTTTTTTTTCTGCTTCCTCTACTTCCTACCCCTGCGAAGGCGTTTTTTGGCCTTCGCCCACCTTCGCGGTTTCTTCCTGTGCTACTACAGCCATTTCCTGCTCAACTACTTTTTGTGTCGTGTCCTACACTGCCTGTACTTCTACTGTTGTTGTTTCCCTCCTCCATTTTTCAGCCAACTGTGCGACGCACAACTTGGCCTCGTCTTTCTTCTTTTGCATTGTTGACTTCAAGATTTCTACAATGTCTAGGGCACACCATTCTAATGGCCATGCCTCTAGGACATTGAAAATGGCGTCGTTAGTGGCTACAAAGGGTACCTTGTCCACTATTTATTCAGGTCCTTGCGCACCCTGATATATATGTTATGCATGTCTGCCTTAAATTCTTGAAAGCTCTGCAGACTGTTGTAAACCGTTGGTCACAACCATGGCTTACGGTTGATCCACATTCTACGGTTCATCTCCATGAACACCCAGAAGATCTTTCTATCATGTATCCTTTTAACATCCTTCATGGCCTAGAGCGAAGCGTACTTCGCGGCCTCCGGTAAATCTCTGTCAATTATGGGGAATTGACTATCCTCCGACAATTCCGCAACTACAAGCACTATGGACAGCAACAGCGATGCATAGTGGAACGGTTTTCCCTATTCCTGGGTTTCGCAACAATTCTCTAAAAATTCCATGCAGAGGAATTCAGACCAGTTAAACTGGACACCCTCCGCGCACTGCTCAGCCAATGCAACCACCGGCGCAGGTACCTCATCTGCGCAGCACTTGCACATAACTTTTCCTACCGGGATTTGGGTTGCCACATGTACTACTTTGTCCTTGATGTTGGAGATGACGTAGCCCCTCTTCTTCTTTTCCAGCTTCTACTTTTTCTTCATGGCCTTCGCGATGGCCAAATCACTGCCCTTCCCTTCTGATATGATCGTGGGGTCCTCTCCTTTGTATGGAAGCTAGGAGATGCAATGAATTAAGTCCGTCGTGATGCGGATGGGCTCCTCCAGCCATAAACACCCATCATGCACTAGGCAGAGCAACTGCCTGATGATGAAAATGGTTATTGGGGTGTGGTGGAAATGCGGCACCTAGAAAAGTTCAGCAGCTTGGCCTTTCCACTCCATGCAATCACTTCCGCGGCTCTAATGCTGTCAACCCCCCCCACCCCCCCCCCCCACGGGTTTTGCTTCATGAGGTTTCTGGTCTCAAGGTGAGGGAACTTCTCATAGTCACCATGGTCCCAATCTTTGAATTTCAAGCTTGGCACGTAGCCCAAGTGTGTGCCTTCAAACATAATTCCATCTAGGAGGAGCGGGGTCTCGAACAAGCTCTTGGTCTCGTCTAAGTCCTTGGGCACTTTGGCCTTCCCTTTTCATGGGGGGACATAAGAAGGCAGTTTTGTCGCAAAGTGAGTAGGCTGAGTATCCACCTCCATGCCTTCATCTTCTTCTTCTGTGATGATAAGATCCTGCAGATCTTCTTCTTCATCATATGTTTCTATAGTGACGAATTTCCCCTTCTCCTCCATCGACAGTTTGCTGTGTAGCAGGTTCTGCAGGGACACGCATACGGGAGCCATTGCTTGTTTTTCCTTCTTGGGTCTTGGCATGCATGGTGATTTCAGGATTTCTGCCACAATCCCGACACCTTCTAGAACATCCCCCACAGTTAGGGTCTGCACAGCCTCCTCAGCGATCACTTCTACTACCTCCATACCATCCTTAGTTGTTACCATTGTATCTATGTAGTAATTTATCACTCACGAATTCAGGGGCTTAATCAACGCTCGGCTCACAACAATCAAGGTTTTGCTTGACCGCTTAATTCGCAAATGACCAAGTGTTGTTTTTTGGGCAGCCCTTTGTATTTTATAGTGCTTTTGGAATTTGAATTCTACCGTTCCCCTCAAATTCGGTTCATTAATGCTCCCTTGGCGGCAGATTTTCCCAGATTTTACCCATAGATTGTGTTTTAATTTCCTGTTGCCCACTTCATTTTGCCTCTAGTCGAGCATCCCATCATGAATAGTGACTTTAATGGTCACTTTCTAGCCAACCCGTGCGGCAGCGTAGCCCCCCATGCATGGTCGCAGACCTTGTGACTCTTTGCTTCTGCACGCATCTCCAATATCACGCAGCTCCTGGGCAGAACAGTTTATAGTCCCGCACTCCCTTCCAACTGCCTGGAGCACTAAGACTATCCTTCCCTTGGCTATTCAGGTGGTCGCACCACCCTTGAAAAGTTTCATCCGATCATTCATCATTTTGCCTGGAGAACCTCTACCTTTTACTATTATGGTCGACATCACATACTTTATTACTTGCAACACACTACCCTGGTCATTATGCTTAGCAATATGCAGTCAAATCCAAGGCATCAGACTGATCAATTCACGGCAATAGGCCTTAGCCCCATCATCGTGATTGCACGCACCTTGCCTTACCATTCTGGTATTTTTGCCAAGAAAATCTTTCTTTATTTCGTCCTCACTCTTCTTGACTTGCGCGTCCATCAAAGCACTTTTCCTCCTTAACCGTACCCTTTCTTATTCAATTTCGTGGAGTCTAAGGTTTCCATGTTGGATTTCTTCCTCAAGTCCCATGCATTCTATTTATTGCAGCTATGTGATCCATTCTTTCGAGGCTTTGTGAACCATCGTATCTACTGGTGCTACTATGCATGGACTAGGATTTGCATGCTCCATAGGGATTACAACATTCGCTTCATACTTCAGCTACGGAAGTGCCTGTGTGGTCAGGGTTTTGCACATGGTCCTATAAGCCCAAAGAACTGCTGGTACGTGCAGGTCCCAGTCAGTTTGTTTCACATGGTGGACCGTGTTCAATGTTTCGTGTACTTTTTCAAAAGATTTTGCATGAATAACCTTCTGCGTGCTTGGTCTTACCATACTTCTTGGTCCCAACCAGAGGGGTCCTTTGCGCCATTGTCTTGCCCGCTCCTACTTGTCAGTCGTGTCTCCTATTGCAAGGATGGTGTGCATTCATGCAATTTGCACACCATACACTTGTACTCATCTAGAAAGGTGGGTGCACCGGCTATTTCATCTGTCATACTCGGCTTTCATCCACATCTTAGGCTTCCAAAACCACATGTGCACCATCCTTCTACATTTGCGCCAATCCTCGAAACTTCTTTGATGCATACCCCACCATCTTACGGATGTAGCGCGCAATACCCATTTTAGAGCTTTGAAACATTGTTGTTCTAGTACTTCATTTTCAAATTTGTTCAGGAAATCATCCACCTCTCTCAACTTGTCATACATAGGCATATCTCTTACCTTGGTTTCCATGTAGCACAGCAACCTTATCATCATGTTACAGTTGAACGTGGTTACCTCATGTAACCGGTTCTGCCATCGTTCTATTTCCTTTCCCGAATCTGAGGTGCAGGAGCTTTCACGCTCCCATGAGATCATTCCATCCATGGTTGGATTTACCCAGTCCTACTCCCGCGTGGTTATATTGAATATGCAATCTAGATCATCGTCGCTATCATATTCACGCACTAGATCTGTGTAGTGTGATCCTTCCGCAGGGTCTAAAGGTACCACTACGCACAGTGACTTTTTTTCAAAAATCATCTTATGCTTCTTTAGATTTATCACTCCATTCATGTCAGTTTCCCAATCTATTCCTAGTAGCATGGGATAGGGATTGTTGTCATCAACAATCTCTATCACTTTGAAATCTTCTAGTGCGCTCGCACCTTCGATATCTACCGTTATTCCCTGCAATCTTCCCATAGGTAGGATCTTTTGTTGGTTCGACATTTGCAATTGAATAGGAGACCATTACAGTGCAGGCCGACCCATGTGCTCCAACATCTACATTGGCAGGATTTTCATGTCTGATCCTAGATCCAAAATCACTTGATCCATTTCATATTCCCTGATCTGCGTGGTCAATCTCATCTCTCTTCCTATTTGCGTTGTGTGCTTCCTGAGCTTTCGGACTACATGCAGTTCTCTTGGTGTGGTTCCAGCACATCTAGTGATGAGTTCTTGCAGCCCCTTCACAACCTTGTTGTCACGCAACAGCTTCATGCATGTCTCCAAAAATGTAGTGAGCATTGATGGATCCATTTCCGGTTCTAGTTTGTCTTTACTTCCTGAAGTGGAGGCATCTGTAAATCTCTTCTTACTTCCATGGATGTCTCCTTACAGTGCTCTAAATCAAATTCTGGTTCCTTTTTTGGAGCCTTGCGAACCCAGGCACTCTCTTTGGGTAGCTTACCTTTGTCATCTCCGGTCGTGATACCACTTCAGAGCACGATATTTACATTCGAGTCTTCCTCGTGCAGCTCAGACCTCATCATTTGTAGGTTCTAAGTCGAGGGAGGTTGAAGTGCTCCTTTATCGCGCAACCTTGCTATCAGTGTGGGACAATCCTCCATCTCATGATCAAACTAGGTACAATATAAGCATGATGGTCTTGTTGGATTTGTACAATCATGGGCACAACACCTGGGCCCTCCGCATTTGTAACATATCAGATGTCTGTGACCTCTTCCTAGTCCCATTCCACCTTGACCTCGTCTGCGCCCCTGAAATCCAGTGCGCATCATCCCTGCATTTTGATCAAGGTCCCATGTTTTGGTCTGAACTCTATAGGTAGGAGTCTAATCTATCATCAGTTCATAACTTCTACAGGTATGCATCGTGGCCAACTGACCTGTAGAAATTATAGAACAATTGCTAGGAATTATGCATATACTTCTGTAATATATGGAAGTTATTTGTAGCATGCTTCCCTCCTATCTGACAATTGCACACCATAATGCAGGCGTCGTGCTCGGTCCTGCTTGTGCCTCTAGTCTCAATGGAATTGGTCCTCCTCTCACTAGGTATTTCGCGAAGACTAGACAATGGTCCTTGTCATGTCCCTGGCCTTTGCACTTTACACACCATACCTCCTCATGCGCTTCTAGGCAAGCTGTCCTATCTTGTTTCAAACTCTATATCTCAAGGCACAAGTTTTTCAACTACGTGTGGATCTGTTGAAATCGTAGGTTAGGATCTTGTATCAGGGTCTTATGCAGTCTCATCGCAATCTCCAAGGCCTCGGCCTGAGTGGTTAGCTTCTGTTGTGACAACGTGTTCCTTAGATGCAGCGTTAGCGATGCTATAAACCATGTGCGATGTTGCCCATCCATCAAGGTCATATTGGCTTCACAAATTGTACACTTCAATCTCTGATCTAGCTCCCAGGGGTCTCGCCTGAAAGCATCATGATTTCCTTAAATCCAATGATCGACTGTGTCTCTAATTTTGGCCTGCTAAATTCCTTGTTTAGCGCAGCCTTGATATCCGCGATCCTCACATTCGAATTGTCATTGGAATCCTTAATGTACCAACTCAGTGCACGATCTTGCAGAGCACTGACTAGTGTTGCTTTCTTTATATTTTCATCCGTGACTCCCTGTGATTCCCATATAGCCCTTACCACGAACCAAAACTGGTCCAAATTCTCATTCCCTACAAGTTTGAACACTAGCAACTTTATCGCACTTGCCATATTGAACTGTGGTGGTGGCGGAGGTGGTGTGGGTGAAGATGGGGGTGAAGATGGGGAAACTAATGGTGGTGTAGGTGGGATTGGTATGCGCAGAATTCGTTGCTTTATCAAACTGATCACACTTCTTGGTGAAACCTTCACGAGCTCTTCCTCCCTTTCTCGCGGAGGTGACATCAAGGGGATAGTTTCTAGTTCTGTGCAACCTTCGTTTCTGTAGATCCTCCCACTTTGCGTAGCCCCAAACATCAATTTATTCACATAACCTACTTTTCACACAATAGCATTTTAATCCAAGTGTTCAAAGATTTAACATATTTACCTCGCAGTCCTTTGAGGAAGCATCGTTTTGCCTCACTATAGCTGACTGAAGTATCTACTACGAACTCGGTGATAAATCCTCCTATAATTTGATCGAGCCAGTGATCCACAACTTGCGTGATCTTATCTTTTGATGCTTCCAGTCTACGCACCAACTCTAGAGTCCACACAATAGTTCTATCAAGCCTACACCTTCCTTGGTTGTTTGCTAGCTTTGCGATCCACTCGTACAACTCAGAGGGGAAGGATGCAAAGAAAATTTCGTGGATTTCCGTATATATGTAGCAATCTGACCACTCTTCCTTTGATAATCATAGATTCCTATTTTCCTGAACCGCGAACTCGTGAATTTTTCTATCCAACCACTCTTCAATTCCTTTCTTTATCGAATTCCAATGATACGACATCAGACATCTCTATGCAAATCTCGGTCCTGACAACGGAACCATTTGTTGGCTTACTAGGGCCTGACCTAGGTTCAAAGTTAAGTTAGCCAAACAAATCTCGGTACAACTAGCCCTTTTGACAACAAACCGTGGAGCGTGGACTGAGGTCTCATCTGAAGTAGTATGGGAGGGTGCTAGAACCAGGTTTCTGCACCCTAGAGATGTCTGATGAGTTCAAGTGGTCTGCAGTTTGACCCTGCACGCAGGTTGCTTCACGCACTTTCCTGTACTTCACAGCCTGATATACTGCCTTCGCGCAGCCCTACCCAGGGGCTGAACTTCACACTCTACGTTATTACCCAAGACCTTACTGGTATTCCAATGTTAGTTAATTAGCTTTGCTTACTTGAGTGTTTTATGTATACTTAATAATATAAACCATTCATACAGGTGCGCACGGTAAATAAACAATATATTTGCAAATTATATCAATCATTCACTAACCCAAGAATAGATACACATAATTATAACAAAACTTCTCTTTATTAATTCCTTCCTTGATTACAGATTTGACTTCGCCCTGTGCACCCAGCTGCAGGGGTCTGCGCACTCAGCTACGGAGCCTTCTCCTACTTTACGACCGAAAGACACACTTCAACTTGCGACTCAATCACTTAGACTTTTTGCTACTTCTTCCTTCTCTCCTTTTACACTTAGAGCCTCGCTCTATTTATACAATCCCATGGTCTGCAAACCATGGGTAGGTCTATCCAGCCGACATTACATTACAACACTAGGGCAGACAACCCTGTGACTCTATCATACTTTTGCGCCCCGCGCCCACAATTCGTGGAGCTTTACAACAAGATTCGGTCAAAACTTGAGCTTTGAGCCCCAAAACATGCCTTGGGGGGATTCCATGCCCAACAGGATTTCCCAATTAAATTGGATTGATTCCTATAGGAATTACGCAAGGAAGTAGGGGCTTGGCAGGAAACATAATTGGTTAAGTGTTGGCTTGAGTTGGCTTGTGAGGAAGAGAGTTAGATTGTACTAGTGCAGGAATTGTTCACGACGAACAAGAATTATATTTTCTTCTCAGGTCTTTTGGTTAATGCAATATAGATAGTCAAAGTTTTTAGTGGTTTCTTTCCCTAGATAAATATTATGTTATGTACGACTGAAATTCTTCCTTTTATGCTTATTGTTTTCATCAATCAATTTAGGTTCCACTAAAGAGTAGAGTAGATTATTGTCTTGTGTTTCAGCATATCACATAAGTTGTCGAATCTACAGTGAAAATCTACAGAACTTAATTCATCCTCCTTCACTAGGTATAGAGAAATCTCCTGATGGAATGTTTCATATAAGATCATTTCTAAAATTTTATGACAATGCATATATCCTCTCCTTTCCATTCTCATCTCTAAGAATTAGGCGAGATTCATGGGCTAGAGGAACATTATAGATAATAACGTCTTGGTCCAAGAAGCATTACATTCAAGTAGTGTAAGGAAGAATAAAGGTATGGTCATCAAACTTGATATGGAAAATGTATTCAACTTTATTAAATGATTTTTTATTAAAAGTATTATCTCAATTTGGCTTTGATCAGAAATTTATAAAATGGGTGGAGGTTTGTATCTCCTCCCTTTGGATCTCCCCCTTAGTGAATGGTTTCTCCTCAGACTTTTTTAAAGCCTCAAGAGGGCTTTATCAGGGGTGCCCCTTGTCATATTTCCTCTACATCTTGATGGCGTATTCATTAAGAATATGTCTTGAATATGAAAAAAGGAATGATAACCTTCTAAGTATAAGATATGTCTCAGGCATCATGAGTATAAATCACTCCAGTTTTGTGTTTGATACCCTTCTATTTGGAGAAGCCTCATTAATTATTGTAGAGCACTTTATGAAGGTTCTAGATCAGTATCTATAGGCTTCTCGGGGTCCTATTAATCATAGAAAATCATAGATCTATTATTTGAATATTATCCCCCTTCTTCAAAAATAGTTGGGTCTCCTTCTTGTGTTTAATCCTTTAGCCTCTTGGAAAGATGTCAAATATGTGGGGATTCTGATTTGTTTAAAATTCCATTATTCCCAAGCCTGGTTAGGAATTATTACGAAATTTAAGTCCAAGCTACAGCAGTGGGGAGTGATTTGGTTAAACTTAGTTAGGTGTCATGTTATTATTAAAGTTATTTTATTAGAATTTCATCTTTACCAATTAATAGCTCTCATAATGCTAGTTGGGACTCTTTACGAACTAGATAAAATTATGAGGAAATTTTTATGGGAGGGTGGTATGTAGATCCATAAAAATTTTCATCTCATCAAATTTATTGTGGCAAAATCCCAAAATTCTCATGATGATCTGGGGATTCAGGATCCCTCTCTTATGAATATTTCATTATGTGTGAAGTTGGTGTGAAGATAAATTTCAAATCATTATGCCTAGTGGAAAGAATATTTGTAGTGAAAATACTTTCAACGAAGTTGAGAATTTAGCCACAAGGCTCCCCTAACACCAAAAGGAGGCTCGTCCATCTAGAATATATTTTATTCATCTATCGATCTAATCAAAGAGGATATTTTTAGATATCCAGGGAATGGGAAGTCAATAAATCCATGGTCGGATAGAATCCTTAAAAAGCAGGGTTTGGAAATTCATGAGCTAATACCCTTGAGAGAATTATTGATCTCTAAAAGAAAATTCACATTAACATATATTTCAAAATGGGATAGCTCAGGTTTGTAGAATTTTTGGGACTTGGGCTACATTCCACACCATCTCCTATCTCAATTTATCTTGTTGATGTTGTTTTTGGCTAGTTATGCCCCCAGGAATTGAGCCTCTATTAATCACTGGGTATGGTAGAACTCCGAAATTATGGTTCGATAAGGCTACTCTATTTTATTTTTTTAGGAAAGACTTCCTCCAAATTCTTGTGTTTGGAAATAGCTTTGGACTTCTAACTATCCACCAAAATTTAGTTCCTTTTGTTTGTTGTTAACACATGGTAAAATCTTGACAACAGAGAATATTTAGAAAAGAGGAATGGTTGGCCCCTCATGTTGTCCTTTATGCCTAAAATAGGAAGAAACAGTTTCTCATCTATTTCTGAGTTGTTCCTTTGTTCATGAAGTCTAGGAGTTCACCCTTGATCCTCCCTTCTCTAGAATTTTATGGTCTAACTAGCCTACCCCTCTCTTCTATTCTTGGGAGGGTTGTTACCTTGGTGAATTCAAAGGAAGGTTTGGATAGCTGGGAATGAAATTTTTTTAATGAGAAGTGATATCAGTCTCACTCTGTAGCCTTAAGAGCTCAAGTTTTATGTGTTGAATATTTGAAGAATTCTACCCTCCCTATTGATATGGGAAATGTGGATCCCCGAGAGAAGAAATGGCTTCTTAACCTCCATTTTGGTTTTCCAAGGAGCAAGAAAACTCACTCAAGGCCTACTAAATGGTGGAAGTTGATGCTAGGTCAAGGTGAAACGAAGAAATGAATGAAATCCTAGACCTCCTTTTTTTAAGTGTTGATGGTGCTTTTAAGCATAATCCGAGGGTGGAAAGACAGGGAAGGGTTATTATTAACCCTAATGGAAAAATTGAAATAGAGTACAATTGGGGGTTAGGAAATTATGCAAATAATGTGACAGAGGAATATAGATTACTACAAGGGCTCTTTCTATCCAACGAAGCAAAAATCGAATATTTGGTGTTGTTGGGAGATTCGCAACTAGTTATCCATCACCTTGTTCATGGATGTGTACCTAAGGGTTGCAAATTGTGAAGCATTATTGATCGAATCAAGAATCTGAAACTATCCTTATCTATTATTAGCTTATTTCATGTGTTGATAAAGAACAATTTTGCTACAGATGATCTCACTAATAAAGTTGTAAACTTGGACACAGGAGTCCTAAAAAGAAATTGTATTCCTCTCTCACAACTATTCCTTAAAAATGGGTCGACTATGCAATGTAAATTTTGTCTGTATCTACAACTCTTTTGGAGAATATACACCTCCAAATTCCTTGTGTCCTTTGGGAATGTAAAACAACTAATAGATATGGAGAATAAAGACCATCAAGAGGTTACAAGTATAGTTAGCCTTGAAATATTTTCATTATATTCATCTATTGTATAGGATGCAATTGAGGCGTAGATTTTGATTTAATACAATATTCTCATCACACGTAAAAATAAAAATATGTTAAATTACATGGATATGATTTTTACCTAAGAAATAATTTCATGGTAAACCTCATCTATCTTCCCCAAAAAAATTAGTTGCATGGTAGATTAACCTCTAATCATAAAGGCTAGTAGGAACCCCAAATGACCCAATGAGAATGGGTCCTAGAACATCTATGGAATTCATACCTTATCATCTTATCAATTGAGCTAACCCATGAGGATAACTACATGGATATACTCATGTATATATTACTCCAATAAGTTTATAAGGATAAATTCATTAAAATTATGGTGAGGAACATGCACATCATGCAGGAATGAATATATATTTGAATTAAAGATTCTTTGAATATTAATATTAACAACGAATACAAGGATTTTATACAAAAGAGTATCATGTGTGCACCCTCCACAAGTGTAGCTAAAAAACATATGGCTTAAGTGAAAACACACATGAGCTAGTTGTTGAGAGAAGACAAACATAAAGGAAGCTAACGTACCTAGAGTCATAACATCACAATTATCCAGGAAGAAAAAACATGAAATCATGAAAGAAAAAAGACACAAACCTAAGAAACAAACAATAAGATGCAACCATGCAAACCATTGGAGGAGGTTGTTCATGTTCATCAGGGGATGGGCTTTGTCTGGTAGCTTAATGATTGACATCGGTAGGATGTACAAGGTCCCATTAATTGCCAAAAATCTCCTACGGCTAGGTCCCCTCAAAAATAGCTAAGAATAAATCTTGGAAAGTATATATCATTATGTGGTGAAATTAAGGGCCAATTCCTCCTTCATTCATGACACTCTTGAAACTCTCTTCTAGTCCAATGGCAGGATCAATGATATCTTGTGCATGAATCAATAAAGGCAAACCTATAAGGGTCAAATGGATCTTTATTGATAGTATTGAATGCATCCTCATACCAAGGAAGTTGTAGGAGGTGTTCCATATTACTCAAACCTTCTAAGCCTCAACAATGATCTAAAATAATAGGTTGGATCCCATTATTGTGCCATGATACTAAGAAAATACTTGTGATGATACAACAACATGAAAGTAAGTATCATTGTGTCTCCTGCATTCCAATACAAAGCTTCAACCTAACGATACATCTATGCGAAGTGAAACTCAATGGCCCATCAAATTTAATTTATAAAAAATATAGTTTTCTATGTGAGGGAGGATAGGAGATATTGCTAACACATAAAATAAACATATATGCAAGAAATCCTAAATAAGGGGAAAAACCAAAAAAAATACTTAAATGTTTATACTCTCCCACATTATGGACATATTGAGTGTTTCACACACATGTATTGTGGTGTCTTATCCATGGAGTGCACTACCATAATTAAACACCATCCAAATCCCGATTTCCTAGGTTCCAAGAACAAAGTTCCAAATGTTGTAGAGATAAAATCCAATATTATTATTGAGGCTTCAATCATCAAATTGTATTTAGTCATATTTCAAGAAATTGTTTGGACCAAAATTAATTATGCTCGATATTGATCTTATATCTTGAAAATGTTTTGGTGTTAACCCACCAGTAGCCCCAATGCCAAGAATAAGGTGTTGGGAGGATAGCTTTAGCATAATCAGATCAAGAATGAATCATTGAATTCATTCTAAAATGAACTTATCCATGTTCATTAAGTGGAATTTATGCTTAATCTTAGTCCAAAAGAGACAATTCCAAGATATATTATTGAGCATATCATTGGCCATATGAATACCCCCATTCTTAAGAACATTAGCGTTGAGATCCAAGAGGCATCAACCAAGGTATTTCCCTCAAATTTAATAAGGGATGACCACCATAGGAAATTATTGTTAAAAGGAAGAACAATCTATAAGCATACTCCTTTTAGGATAGAAAGGGCTCCATGACCTCATGAACCATCCATATAATCTACAAAATAAATGTACCAACAATTGTAAAATGAGGAGTTGTAAGAAAAAGAGTTTGGAACAGGATCACAATTGAGGGAATTTCCCAAGCAAGAGGCCCTAACTGATATAATGATGGAGTGGGACCTTCTAGACATCTTTCCCGTCAATGGGTAGAATTGTACATTTAACACATGAGGCTTGAGCCTATAGGTTGGCCTTGATGATACTCAAGCGCCCAAACCCATGCAAAGTACAACAAATCTCTCAAATGAATTTGTGAAAACATTGAATTTTATATTTTTTGGAAGATAAATATTTTTTGAGGTCATTCTCTAATTTAGAGTATATCACACTATATTTCACCAAACAAGAGTTATAATAAACATGGGTAGTAATAATAAATTTACAAGAGATCTAGAAATTCACTACAACAGCTAAAGGATTAGTGTTCCACTTGTTAAATTTCTCTTATCCCTTCGAATTGAAACCACCAAAAGGATGTAGGCAAGGCATTAAAATAGAAAGGTGTGCTTAGAAACTCAAATATTTGGAATGGTTGGATCCAAAGCCAATTCTAAGAGGCCATCCAATCTCACATAGGTAATTGGCTTTCCTCACGAAATTCGGTCTTATACCACTAAATGTAGAACCCATGGCTATAAGTAATATTTCCCAGCATTCCATAGTATGATTTGAAGGGCCTAATATTTGAGGATCATGAGGAAACAATCATCAAAATAGTGTCCATTATCTAACTACTATGTTTCTTGTAGAAGAGATATCACATGGATTAGGCCAAGATTAAGTTTAGAGCTTATCAAGAATATTTCACATACAAAAAAAAAAAAATCCTACTTTTTCAAATGACCATGGGAAGAATGTGTTTGATGTGCATAACTAGCAGATTAGCAAAAATTTTGTAGACCATATTAAGCATAATGATAGGTCACCAACCTTAGGTATAAATTCAATGAAATCTTGGTTAACCCATACACCCAAGTAATTGCTCACAAGGTCTTATTTACATATGTGTAATAAGTTTGTCCCAAAAAAATCCCACTTGACCTCATAAAACTCATTAGGGTAACCATTAAGAATAGGTGCCTTTTTATCAACCATTCCATGGAGGGTTGTTGACAACCCATCAAGAGATAACAAGGTCATAGGCCCTACATTCCTCTATAGATACTTTCATAAGATTAAGTATAGTCACCTTTATGTCACATCCTTCCTTTCTTTTGTCAAACCTTGAGTTTCAAATACTAGCTTGTAGTGATTAACGAATTATTTAACAATATTACCTTAGGTTGACTTCAAACCAAATATGTTCTTGTTGACCCCATTGGTGGAAAGATAAATAAGGTTTTGGTGGGTGTTTCCTTAATTTTAAGCAAATGAATTTAGACTCTTAACTAATCACCTTTAGTTTGGTCAATATTGTTTGAGAAATGGAGATGGTGCAACTAGCAATGTGAGCTTTCTTTTCTTCATTGTAAGGGATCCATTGTGGACCTCCCATGACTTATATTAAGGTAATTGGGGTAAATTTGACTCAATCGTAGATTCAATTTATTGTTGGCAGTTTAAGGGCTTGAAGTTTCAATAACCCATGGTTTTTCTTATGGTATTCTCATGTTATGTATCTTGTTTAATGATCAATAACTACCAAGAATATTCCACTAGACAATTCCTCACAACATGTCTAAAAAAATTATACTTAAAATCCAAAATCTTTACTATGAGGCTTATTTCCATAGGCGCTTGTATTTATTTAGTTATTTTTTTATGCATGCAATATATAAAATATGAAAAATAGAAAATTAGCGAAATACAATTACTCACAATTATAATAACATAGGATATGATTTGGTAAAACCTTTCAATAGGAAACCCAACTGGAAGGAGAGGTTTCACTACTCTCTCTTTCTTTGAATGGAAATGGATGCAAGTACAAAGGAGTGAGACTTTTGGCATGTAAGATACTACAATAAACAAACCCTAGATGCTTTCTCTCTCTTTATCCACTCCCGGCTACTCTATTCATCTATGGAACAAAATGCACTCAAATAGAAAGGAACCCATTTCCTCCTAATGACATGATTATAACACAACTCAAATTGCAAGCTAAGGATTAAATTTGACCCATTCAACCCTCAATATGAGTTACAACTTGACCCTTATAGAGTTCTTTTCATAGTTCCCACACGGCTCTCCCCTTTTCCATGAGTAATAGGGGTTAATGTGGCACCCCCTTGAATTATGGTGGTTAATTTCAATAGGTCAACTTTCGGGAGGCATAGTTCCTCATACGAGCTTTGATTGAGGCAATTTTTGCATTGTTGGAAAGGTATCAGTGTGTAGGTTATGGAATTTAGGTCCATAGTAAGGTTAGGACAAAAAAATGGTCATTTAATGCCTGAAATTGGCTTCTAAATATGTTCATCTAAAATTTTCCAAAATGAGACCATCAATAAAAATGACCCTACAAGTTGATTCCTCCAAATTTTTCACTCTAAAATCATCCAAATGGATGAAAAATAATATAATAATCTAACATGGAACATATTTTTCCATTTTGGGAACCTTTTGGTCCCCAAAATCTTTTATTCAATAAGGTGATGAAATTTTCCATCTACCTTCTCCCTAAAGTACCATTTAACCTTATTTGGAAGTTATCCTTTCAACCTAATACCAAAGGTCAAGCTACCCTTATCTTATAGTTATGGGCCTCTTCTGCAAAATTGTATCCTTTGTCAACTCTCCCTAAGAATCTAGTGCTAAATTCTCTGCAGAATATAGGAACTATTTGTCTTCCTGATCTAGCATGGAAGGCTCGTAGAGTTTTATTGTGCCGTGAGGCACTCTACATCCAAGTATGGTGGTAGATCTCACAGAAAAACATAAACGTAAAGATAAAGGCTACAACCAAGTATGGGGGTAGATCTCACATAAAAACATAAACGTAAACTTAAAGGTAAACGTAAACGTAAATGTAAATGTAAACGTTATGCTTAACATTTAACATTTCTAATCTAATGTCGGTCCTATTTAAAAATCAATATAATTATTAGTATGTATAAACACAATATAAATTTAAAATATAAAGAGGTTTATGCACACTCAAAAAAGATGTATGGTAAATAAATAAAAATATAAATAAACTAGAGGTATGGTAAATAAATAGAACTTTTTTTTATATTTACTCCAAAGGTATAGTAAATAAATATAAATATAAATAAACTAGAGGTATGGGAAATAAATAAAACCTCCTTTTACATTTATTCCATAAACCTCTTTATATATATATTTACCAAAACTCAAAAAAATTGTTTTATTTAGGTGAAGCCTATGGGCCAAATACCATAGGACAAATAATTAATAATACCATGACCCAAATACCATGGAACAAATAATTCATAATACCATGGGCCAAATATCATATTTATAAAAGAGGTATGGCAAATAAATAAATATAAAAAAGCTATAAAGAGGTATGATAAATAAATAAAAATATATCAAATAAGATTAGAAATCAACATCCAATTATATACCAAGCCTATGGGCCAAATACCATGGTAAATAAAAGAGATATGATAAATAAATAAAAATATAAATAAACAAGAGGTATGGTAAATAAATAAAACTTCTTTTTATATTTACTTCATAAACCTCTTTATACTTACTAACACTAAAATATATATATATTAGGTGAAGACTATGAGCCAAATACCATGGGCCAAATTATTATTAATACCATGCAAAAAAACATTATCAACCCTAATATTAATATTAAAATATTATTACTATTAAATATAATATTCTTTTTTCCCTTGGGAAAAAGTCGTAATTTCTATTAGAGATTAAGAAATTACATTTTGTATATGCCGAAGCATTCATATATAGGCATCTAGGCCTATCGAGTTCATTAGTCCATAGGACTAGTTAGACAAAATAAATCATGAAAATCTCCACGCAAGGAGCAAAGAAACAAGACTGTGTGCTGTAAGTTATAACCGTGCTCTACGCAAAGAGCCATATATATACTGTAGATGTCCAAAATTGTGATGTTGTAACTGAGCATAAATACATGGTATATACGTACAGAAATAAACAGTAAAAATTATGCTGTCATGGGCACTATTGCCCGTCTGCTATATGATCATCAAAAGGTCGGTGGTAATGCTGGTAGTATTGGCCATCAATCTCCTCCTGTATCAACCATTGATCTCCTTGCCTGAGCGCAGCCTCTTTGGAGAGTTGATCTGCAGTGGTGTTCTGTTCCCTGTAGATATGAAGACATGTAAAAGATTCAAAGGAAGTAGTCAGTCTTCTTGCTTCGTCCAGAATATGTCTCAATGAGAAAGCATGACATTGTGATGCATTATTCAGCCAACTGCAAACAATTTTAGAGTCACCAAATAATTGAAGGTGTCTGCATTGCTTTTGGATGGCAAAATGAATGATATGTTTAGCCGTGCACAGTTCTGCAAAGTTATTAGTGCCTCTTCCTAAATTTATTTGTAACTTGTCACTGAGATGCAAAATAGCTCCTCCACCACAACCCACATCTTGGGCTGAGCCATCGAAGAAAGCCCATGGTTTAGATTTGTCAATGTTCAGCTATCTAAGGATGCGAACCGGGGCAGAGGTATCCTCTTTAGGTATAATCAGCTATGGTGTTGAGGAGGATAGAGGGCCAATGTGGGGATCTATGGTCAAAGATTGCCTTGTTCCGGGCTATCCAGATAGCCCAGCAAACAAGGAGGGGGATATTGCAGGATTTCCCCGAGTGATTCTGGTTCCAGGTTTCCCAAGCATCTATGATGTTGTTGCCCTGCCAATTCCTCAAGTGCGGGAGGTGGCCGATGAGGGAATTCCAGAATTGTAAAGTAATGTTACAGGTCAGGAATAAGTGTTCTGTGCTTTCTTCCTCCGCATGACAAAGATGGCAGCGAAATGGTCCATGGAAGGATCTCTTCATTAGATTAGTGCCCGTTGGTATTTTATCAAATAGAATGTTCCACATGAGCAGACGAGTACGAGGAGCTGATTTGAGCTTCCATAGCGCTTTCCAGGTGGGATGGATATTCGGGGGTCTGATAGGCTCGATCAGTTTCAGATATCCCAGTTTAGGGGCATATGCTCCATGTTTAGCAAAAGCCCAAATGATTTCATCAGGTCCTTCAGTGAGCCTGATGTGGGCTTGCGTAAGTGCATCTGTGTACTCCGTCCACGTTGCATGCCATTGAGCCAGAATCTCCAGAGTGTGTGCATTGAGCCAAGCCTGTTGAAGAAAGGTAGAGTTAGCAGGATCTCCAGCGTGCATGATGTGGGTGATGCCTCTGTCATTGAGGTGTCTGATGAGGTCATCTGGTAACCTGTGAGCATTCCCACATCCAACTCACGGGTCCAGCCAATGCGAACAGAGTTGCCCTCCCTTATTCGCCATGTTAATCCATCTCGAAGCAGTGGAATGGTGTTGATAACCGCTTTCCATATGATGGATACATTGTGAGAGTTTTGTTGTGAGCAGAACCAATCTAGCACGTTCAGGGGCTTGATATATTTCTCATATGCCACCCTCGTCCACAGACTCTCTGAGGTGAGTAGCTTCCATCCAAGTTTTACCGCCAGCGCCTTGGAGAATAGGTCAAGATTTTTAATACCCAGCCACCCCAGCATTTGGGCTTGGCAATGGTGTCCCATTTGACCCATGCAAAGAGTCTCCCAGTCTGCTGTCCTGCCCAGAGAAATCTACTACAGATGTGTTGTAATCTGTTAAGGATGCCTTTTGGGATCCAAGTAAGGGCCATCCAATAGACCGGAGTGGCTTCGATCACAGCTTTGATAAGTATCAGTCTGCCAGCTCGGGAAAGGTAATGATGGTACCATACCTAGAATCTCTTTTCAACTTTGGCAATTAGCCATAACCAATCCGCTATTCTATAGCCATTTGGTTTCAACCTGAAGCCAAGACATTTTATGCCATCTGCAAGGGACAAGGAGTTGAAGGGAAAGCGTTGTGAGGCGTATACTGATTCATGAACAGAGCATCCGACAGAGGTGATTGATGATTTCTGTTCATTTATCTTCATACCTGTGGCCTGCTGGAAGAGGAGCATGGCGTTTTGAAGAGAGGTGGTGTCCCCAATGCTACCATTTAAGAAAATCAAGATGTCATCAACAAATAGGAGATGTGTGAGGTAGAAATTATCGGCAATCTTTATGCCAGTTAATAGATGTCTGTCACGCGCAGTAGAGAGAACTCTGCTTAGGCCTTCCATAATAAGTAAAAAGAGCAGCGGTGAGAGAGGACAACCCTGCCTAAGTCCTCTTTCTGATGTGAAAAAAGTGGTAGCTTCGCCATTTAGAAGGACACTGTAGGAGACATCCGTGATGCAGCGCATCGTCCATTTGATAAAGTTGTAGGGGAACCCCAGGTGAGTGAGCAGTAAATGCAGATATAGCCAGTTTATTCTGTCGAAAGCCTTAGAGAGGTCTACTTTAAGAATCGTGCCCTTCTGCCTTTTGACCTGCAGAGTGTGAAGAAGTTCCTGGGCAGAGGCAATTGCCTCGTGAATCTGTCTGCGGTGAAGGAAAGCAAATTTTTCCGAGGATATATGTTGAGATAAAATGGGCTTGAGGTGATTTGCAATAGTCTTTGCAATGATCTTGTAAAGGCAGTTGCAGAGAGAGATGGGACGGAAGTCATCAAAGGAGATGGGTGCATTTGATTTGGGTATTAGTGCAATGAAGGTCGACTTAATGGCAGTGGAAATTTTGCCTCTCCTTCTACTGTCCTCAACAATCTTCAGAAGGTCATTACCCAATAAGTCAAAGAAAGCAAGATAGAACTCAATAGTCCAACCGTCAGGTCTAGGGCTTTTATCCTTCTTGAACCATTTTAGAGTTGCTTCTAGTTCTGCCATAGTCACTTCCTTCAGGAGTTCCTCAAAATCTTCTTGATCAGTGAATCTGGGGAAATGTTCAGCTACCCTCATGATTTCTAATATAGTGACATCTGCAGGGGCCTTCTAAATGCCACAAAAATGGGCAGTAGCCAGTCTGGCCAGGTTTTTTTGAGAAGAGACCTGGTGTCCATGTTCGTTCTTAAGCTCCCAAATAGTATTGATAATTTTCCGGCCATTTGCAAATTTATGATAAAATTTAGTATTAGCATCGCCTTCCAAGAGCCAGATGGCTCTCCTCCTGAGCCTCCAACTTTCCTCTCTTTCTTTCAGGATCTGTGAGCGTCTGGTAATGAGAGAGGTGTATTCCTCTTTTTCTTTCGGAGTGGGGAAGGTTCCAGTGGACGATTCTTCGAACTCAGCAATGACCTTTTCAGCTTCCTCTAATGTCAGATTGTCCTGTATGCGCTTTTGATGTGCCCAGTTCTTGGTGATCTGCTTGAGTTCAGTGAGTTTCCTGAAAAAGCCCACCGAGATGTCCTCATCATCCCTGATGGGGTTTGTTCGCCAGTAATTTTGGACCAATTGAGTATACGATGGGTCCAGGAGCCAAGAGGCATTAAACTTGAAGGGACTTTTGATTTTGTGGGAGGAGTTCTCCGCCTCAAGGAAGATAGGCCGATGATCAGAAATGCCCCCTGATCCTACCCATTGTCGAATACGGGGCAAACTGTTATATAGGGGTTCCTTAAAAAGGAAACGATCAAGTCTTCTGGCCAGACTTTGTTCACCACTCCTATTATTGGACCATGTGTACTGTAATCTTGCAAATGGTATGTCAATCCACTTATGTTCCTCCAGAAGGCTAGTAAGAGAGTCTGTTAATGTATCAACTTGTGCAAGATGTCCCCATGACTCACTGAAGCCTAGGGAGAAATTTAAGTCCCCTCCAAGTAGAATGTTGTCTGCTTGGAATAGCTCAGATCCTAAAAGGTTCTTCCAGAAGTTGGCACGATCAGTACATGGGCCATATACATTAATAACTCTGATGTCCAGCCCTATCAGGTGGGAACTAATGTCCAGACCAATGAAATTTCTGCCTCCAAAGTAATTTCGAATTTCCGTTGTTCTGATGTTAACCCCAATGGTCAATCTACCAGATCTACCAGATGCATCAAGTGCCTGGAAAGTCCAGCTAGGAAACCAGGCATTGAGAATTTTGGTAAGGGGATCAGCCTGGCAGAGAGTTTCTTGAAGGAGGATGATATCAAGCGATGATGATAGGAGGAGTCTCTTAAGCGCTAGATTTTTGGCATTGCTAGCGAACCCTCGGCAATTGAAGGAGAGGATCTTCATGGAGGGGTGGGGAGAGGGCCATCCTTTGCTCTAAGGGCCCCAAATATAGTTTTCTGTCGCCCGAGGGAAACTTCTACATCAGCAGTATGGCGAGCCTTGGAAATACGGGAGGGTCTGCCCCTGGAGTTCTTGAGGGTCAATGGGCCGCTTACCATATCGAGGCCCACGACATCCGGTCCCCTATCCTTAATACGAGGGCGAAGAGAGTAACGAGGGAGGGACTAATCTTGAGGGTTAGTGAGGGGAACAGGGGATAATGTGACCCGCGAAGGAGGGATCACCGGTGATGGATGCGGGAAGGAGCAGGTGAGAGGAGCCTGCAAGGGGATATGATGGGGGATTGCAGCGGAAGATGATGCGGATGATGGTACAGAACTCATGATATCATTTGTATGCAAATCTAATGAAATGCAAGAAATTGGAGATGTCGGCGGAGGTGAAGAATATGACTTACCTGAATATGTGATTCCTTCATGATCAGGCGGCAGCTGCACAGAAGCTGACGAAGTGGGAGGAGGTGCAGGGGAAGTCGTAGCAGGATCGACTTCATCCGGAATGCTCCTGGTATCCCCTTCGGTCTGTGAGCGTGCTTGATCCCCATTGAGATGTTCCTCTTGCATTCTGGGTGGGTCAGCATTTGGTTTTTCATCCCCCTCTTCCATATCAGGTGATCTTGTTCTCCGAAGGAGGGGGCATTCCCGGAAGATGTGTCCAACTTTATGACACCTGCGGCAACGATAAGGTATGCCTTCATAGTCAATAGGTTGCTTGCGCATAGAATCTCGCCATTGAATAGTAATAGATTCAAGCATTCCTCCCTGAGTGTCCAGGTTGATAAGAACCCTTGCATACGCCATCATGCCCGTCTGCAAATAGGACCTATCATGATCCATGTAGGTACCAATGGCATTACCAATTCTCTGAAAAACATCTTCAGACCAGAAATGGAGTGGAAGCCCTGGAAGTCTAATCCATACTGGACCGATGCCGATTTGTTCTGTCTCAGGATCGAATAAAGGAGCCCATCGCTTAAAGAGAACTGGAGCATGATCAAAATGCCAGAAAGATGATAGGACCCAGTTGGTATGGTCTGCACGGGCGAAACGCATGGCAAACCAACCCCGCACGAAGGTCTGCACAAAAGGAATTTCCGCCAAATGGTGTCTCGAAACAGCGGCAGCCCAGGTCTTCAATCGTGCAGCCGTGTAGTTACGTCCCCTGATGCGCCCTACCAAAACACGATCCGCGAAGTCCATGGCCTCTCCCAGACGGATGTCTTCTTCCAATCTGAGGAAGACGTCGTCCTCCTTAGTCTTGAAACACTTATTCCTCCGCTTAGGGTTTCGGGCAGGTAGGGAGCTGGGATGTCAACCAGGGTTATGGGAACTGGAGTTCGTCGGGTCCGGGCGGAGTCCAGCAGATGGGGGGTCTCGGATCCCAGTGACGGATGGATGTCCCGAGAGCGGGGGCACGAAAGTGAAGCAGCCAGAGGATATTCCAGAAGTACCTAGAGAGCCAGAAGAGGGGCCCGAGCGGAGGTTATTAAAATGCAGAGGGGGGAAAGGGCCCGAAGTCAGGGGATAGAGGCTAGGGTTTGCACTGAGGCAGCCGAATACAAACCCTAGGGTCACCGGAGAGTGGGGAGGTGTCGAGAGCACCGGCCAGGTCGGAGGATCGTCCGGGAGGACCACAGGGTTACTCAGATGCTGGTCGCCAAACGGATATGGAGCAGGTTCGGAGGAGCCTGGGTTATACAAACCCCCTGATGTGGCAATAGGGGTGCGCCAGATGGAAACCCCTTCCAAGGGGTCGGCTGAGTAATCAACGGCGTCCAGGTCGTCCATCGTTAGTTGCTCCTTGGATCTGTAGACACCTCGGAACGGAGAATAACCGGAGAAAGTGACAGATGCAGTTCTGAACCGGACTGCGGAAAAGGCTCAAACCGTGAGTCGGTGGATGTTACGGTCGGTCTGCAGTCCCCCGTTCCAGCGCGTTAAACGGCCATGTGCCTATAGACTAGGATGTCGGTTACCAGGGATGCAGGCACGGAGGCATAGAACCGTTTGCAGCTGCAGATTAGTGAGCAAACCCTAACCTAATCCTTCGCGCGACTTTTGTCGTCCTGGTTCCATCGCTCTCCTTCTCTCATCCACGCATGATTCTCTCTCTAAATATAATATTCATATTAATATATCATAATATTAATATTATTAAATTTAATAACTTTGGATTAATATAATGCTAAATTTGTTATATTATAATATATATTAATATATCAGATATATAAAACTCTAGATATATATGGGAGAGAATAACAAAGACATAGAGTGATAAAGGTGGAGAGATAGGGGGAGTGAAAAGGGAGAAATGGAGATAAACTTAAGTATAGGGGAGATGAGGAATGAAGAGAGAGAGAGAGAGAGGGAGATGAGTGTGGGAGGTAGAGAAGGGTAAGAGGGGGAGAGGGAGACACAAAGATGGAGGGTAGAGAGAGAAGAAGAAAGGGAGGGAGATGAGTGTAGGAGGTAGAGAAGGGTAAGAGGGGGAGAGGGAGACACAAATATGGAGGGTAGAGAGAGAGAAGGAGAAAGGGAGGGAGATAGTGAGAGGATTGGAGGGAAGAGAGAGGAAGGTAGGAGAGAAAGGGAGAGAGAGGAAGGATGAGAGAGAGGGTAAGAGGGGGAGAGGGAGACACAAATATGGAGGGTAGAGAGAGAGAAGGAGAAAGGGAGGGAGATAGTGAGAGGATTGGAGGGAAGAGAGAGGAAGGTAGGAGAGAAATGGAGAGAGAGGAAGGATGAGAGAGAGGAATTTCAAGAGAGGAGGAGAGAAGGAAGGAAGAAGAAATACATAGAGAGTGAGAAGTGGGGAGAGAGGGAGTTGCAGGGGAGAGACAGAGATAGAGAGTGTATGTTTAGGGGTGAGATAAAGAGACAAAGAAAAAGAGATAGAGAGAAGGAGAGAGAAGGAGAGAGGGAGGGATATAGTAGCATAGTTGGAGAGAGAGAGATGGGGGAAAAGAGAGAGAGAGAGAGAGAGAGGAGAGAAAGGGAGAGAGAGGAAGAACGAGAGACAAGACTTGAGAGAGAGGAGGAGAGTGATGGGGGAAGAGAGAGGATTAGAGAGAAAAGAGAGAGACAGAGATGGGGGAAGAGAGAGGGAGGTAAGAGAGAAAGGGAGAGAGTGGAAGTATAAGAGAGGGAGGGAGAGAAGAGGAGAGATGGAGGGAAGAAGAAATACATAGAGAGTGAGAAATGAAGAGAGAGGGGGAGTGACAAGGGAGAAATGGAGAGAGAGTGTGTATGTTTTGGGGTGAGATAAAGAGACAAAGAAGGAGAGATGGATAGAATGGGGGAGACAAGGAGAGGGGAGAGAGGGAAGGATATAGTAACAAAGTAGGATGGTGAATAGAGAGAGAGAGAGAGAGAGAGAGAGAGAGAGAGAATGTGAAAGAGTGGAGAGAGGGAGGTAAAGACAAATGGAGTAGGAGGGGGAGAGAGGGCGGTAAGAAAAAAAATTATAGAGCTAAAGGTGGAGAGAGAGAGAGGGAGTGATAAGGAAGATGGAGATAGAGGGAGAGAGGACAACAAGAGGGAGGAGAGATAGAAGCGAGGGAGAGGGGGAGAAGGGGAAGAGAGAGGGGGGGGAAGAGGTGGAGGGAGGGATAGATAAATATATTGAATAAAGAGAGTGTATGTTTTGGGGGTGATATAGAGAGACAAAGGGAGATAGAGATATCTATGGAAAGTGAAGAGAGAGATGGAGAGAGAGAGGGAAGGATAGAGAGATTGATAGATATGGAGTGAGAGAGTGTGTGTGTTTGGGGGGTTGAGATAGAGAAAGAAAGAAGGAGAGATGGAGGGAGATATAGATATAGACATGGAAAATTTTAGGGGCTAATGTTCGCCCAGTGGGCTAATTTTCCATGATTTTTCCATAACAAATATTCACCAATTTCCAATTTTTATAAAAGATGATTCGCCCAAATTTTAGAATATAAAATTATTTTACCTTTAAAATTTCTAACATTATATAGAGACTATATATAAAATCATTATAAATTTGAATAATTTTACAAATATATCAATAAACTTTTTATAGTTTGCATATTAGGGATTAGTGAGATTTGCTAATGTTTTTAAACTTCAAGAAAAATTCCATCCTTAAAATTTTCCTTGGATATAGATGGAGGGGGGAGAGCGGGAAGAAGATTTATTGGGCTAGATGCATTGATTTCAGTTTAGATGGTGATTTCTAATCCTATTTCATTGCTTGCACTAGATGCATTGATTTTAGTGTAGATGTTGATTTCTAATGATATTTGATTGCTTGCACTAGATGCATTGATTTCAATGTAGATTATTTCTAATCCTATTTGATTGCTTTCACTAAATGCATTGAATTCAGTGTAGATGGTGATTTCTAATCCTATTTGATTGCTTCCACTAGATCCATTGATTTCAATGTAAATGTTGATTTCTAATAATATTTGGTTGCTTGCACTAGATGCATTGATTTCAATGTAGATGATTTATAATCCTATTTTATTGCTTGCACTAAATGCATTGATTTCAGTGTAGATGGTGATTTCTAATCCTATATGATTGCTTGCACTAGATGCATTGATTTCAATGTAGATGTTGGTTTATAATCCTAATTGTGTACTTGCACTAGATGCATTGATTTTGGTGTAGATGTTGGTTTATAAATATATTATATAACTTGCACTAGATGCATCTATTTGAGTGTAAATGTTGATTTCTAATCATATTTGATTAATTGCATTAGATGCATTGATTTCATTGTAAATATTTCTTTCTAATACTATTTGATTTCTTGCATTAGATCCATTGATTTCAGTGTAGATGTTGATTTCTGATTTGATATAATTGGATGTATGATGGTGCATTAATTTTAAAGTGATTGGATTAATATTGTGCATTGATTTCAGTGCAAGCATAAAAAATTATTAACAATGTCCATTGATTTTTGTGTTATAGTAATTCAACCTATTAATATTGGAGAGAAAGAGAGAAAAGGTACGATGTTTACTACAATATCTCGAGCTAAAGATTTAAATGGTTTACGGTTTAAGCTGTCATTTTCATATAATCGATATGAAAAGATGACAAAAGTAACAAGGGTGACAATAAGAATAGTAGAAGAAAATAGTTTGAGATTAATCACAATGAAGACTATTTCTAATTTACAATATTCTTATTATTCACATTTTCTATCATTGAACACTATTACATTGTCACTTTACATTCAAAATTTGTATTTCATCAGCTTTCATAATTAAAGTTATTCACAATATTTATCACTCAACCAACTGAGGTAACTAAGAAAATTTAAAATTAAAATGAAAAGATTAATCTGAGACATATTTAGTATATCTAAAATGATTATATTAATATCAGATGATTTTACATATTTTTGATAAAATTAATCATATGTTCGTTAGATTTTCTTTGGCCACACATGACTGAAACCAGCCTAGATCCATCTTAACTCTGGATCTATCAAGCGTCATGAGGGATCAAATCTCTTGAGGTGCAAACCTTTCCTCAAGTTTTGCACTCAAAAAAGAGATTTGCACCTCGAGATATTTGATCCTTCTCGGCGCTTAATAGATCCGGAGTTAAGATGGATCTAGGTTGGTTTTATCTACATTCACAAGTGAGTAAATGTGCATGTATGTGGGTAGAATGATTCTATAAGAGTTATCTCCCACCTTTTACAGTATCTAAAAGGGACAATATCACAAACCCTTGATTTTCTTACCAGGACTCTGAAACCTTTCCTTTGTTCAACTATAACCATACTTAGTCTCCCACTATGAATAACTTATATGTGTTGTCTTAATCATGCCTAGCCTTGTACTTTTCTTGTGACTTCTTCAGTGCCTCTTGTACTTGTATATGGATCTATTTGATCTTCTCAACAAATTTTTCTACCCTTAAGGTATCCCCTATAATATCCTCCCTTGCTCCCCCTTGTCGCCCATATGCAATATTCAAATGTGAAGGTCATGAATATCCAAAACAAGTTTCAAATAGGGACTTACTAGTAAAAGTATGGATTGTTATGCTTTAAAATGTTGTATATATACCAAATTTTCATCCCAAGTCTTAAGATGCATATGATTTTAACCCCTCAAAAGCTACACCAAAGTCCTGTTAATTGATTTTTTTTACCCATATGTCTATGGATGGTATGTTATAGACCTATTCATCTTCATGTCCATCTTCTCCACAATGTATTCCAAATTACACTAAGAGATTGCGTGTCTTTATTTGAAACAATGCTCCTCGATATCCCAAAGTGCACCCAGACCTGTCTAAAAAACAAGTTCACTACTTCTTTCCTATTGATGGTATTTTTACAATGCATTAGAAAACACATCTTAGTGAACATGTCAACTATCATGAACAAATAGTCATGAATAATTGTAGTAGTTTCTAGGGTCTTTGCACTAGTGTGTTGTGGCTATTATATTTTTTTTCTTTTTCCCCTTTCTACTTCTTCTTCCCTCCTTAGAAGCTTCTTGGTGCTATTCTACTTTGACCCACTTGATTTCTCTTTCTTCTAGCCTATGTTCTCCAATTATTGTGCTTGTAGAGAAGCCTCACCCACCATTTTGGTTTTGAAAAATATCACTTGATTTTGTAGATGGTTGTGTAGACCCCCAGATACTTGAGGAGTACATCCGGGTTCTTCAAAGGGATACCTATCATTATTGTCATCTTCCTAAATTCTATGGTGTACTCTTATACACTTTTCCCTTCTCTCTATCTAAAGTAATGCCACTAGATCCACTTGTCCTCTAAATACCCAATAGGGTAGAATTGTGACTTTATGAGAGTTTTGAAATCCTCCCACTTAGTTACTAGAGTATCTCCATCCATTCTAAGGGTTTTTGTGTGGCTTTCTCATCAGGACAGGGCATGGTCCTCTAATTTCAAACATGCAAAAGAAATTTTCTATTCTTCTTCTATGTGGTGAGCACCAAATAAAACTCTATGTGTTACAACTAGTGATTTTACTTTCAAGCATCAGTCTCACCTTGATATGGCTTGCTTTCAACCCTTTCTTCCGTCTTCAACAAGCATTGTGAATGGTTCATGACACTTAAACTATGTTATTCATTTTCAAGTTATATCTTAGACTCCTTCTCTCATTCTTCCCAATCCCCTAGTTTCCCCTCTAATATGACCTTTGAGTTGGAACCTCCATATTCTTCTACTACTAACTTGTTCACCAAAGCTACCATAAGGAAATTCATATTACGACTAATGTCTACAATTTGTTCCTCCAACGTTGAGAAACACTCCTCTACCAAATCTCAAGGGGTATTAATAGATTGGTCAATCATGGCCGAACTTTTATGATTTTTTCCTTAAACCAATATGGATCTCATGAAACTTCCCACAAAATACCTAAATAAACTTGCTATGCTACCAATGTGATCATAAATTGTCGTTAATATTCCAGTATACATTTTGTCACAATAGATCTAATAAAAATCATACTTAAAATCTAAAAAATTTACTGAAAGAGTTATTTAGTTAGACTTTTGGATTTATCGAGTTATTCTTTTCATGCATGAAATATATAAAAATGTGGAAAATAGAGAATAAACAAAAATACAATCACTCGCAACCATAATAACATAGGATATGATTTTGAAAACCTTTTTGAGAGTAAACCCAACTGGAAGGTGAGGTTGCTATCTCTCTTTTTCTCTGAATGGAAATGGATGCAAGTACAAAGGAGTAATACATGTGGCCTATTGGATGCTAAAGTACAAAAACCCTCTCTATTTTCTCTCTTTTTTTCTATTCTCAACTACTCTATTCCCTATGGAACAAAATGCACTCGAATAGAATGAAAACCCTTTTCCTCCTAGTGGTTCGATTATAACAAAAATTTATAGTCAACTAGGGGTTAAATTTGACCCATTCAACCATAAATATTAGTTGAAACTTGACCCTTATAAATTCTTCTTCATAGTTCCCACAAGGCTAGTGCCTTTTCCATGGGTAATAGAGGTTGATGTGGCATTATCTTGAATTATGGTGGTCAATTTCTATAGGTCAACTTATAGTAGGCATAACTTTCTCATACAAGCTCCAGTTGAAGTGATTCTAAAATAGTTTGAAATATATCAGTGCGTATATTATGGAATCTAGGTCCATATAAAGGCTAAGACCACAAAAAGTGGTCATTTAAAGCCTCAAAATATTTCTTGAAGGTTTTCACCCTAATTTTCCAAAATGGGACCACCAATAAAAATGACCCTGCAAGTTAATTCCTCCAAATTTTACACTCTAAAAGCGTCAAGATGAATGATAAATAAGACAAGTATTCAGTCCAACTAATTTAAAGGCATGATGAATCAATTTTTAATTGCCTTTAGGCCATTATGAGGGTATGGAAGAAAGTAAGAAATTAAAATTTTCTGAAGACTTTCCAGATGTCATAATGAAAGGCCTAGCTATTTCTTAGTGGATGTATCCCATATTGGGTGAACCACGTAAATTTTGTATCCTATCAATTATGTATCCTATGTTTTATTTGTGTGCCTATTACATTTTAATGTTTCTCTCCTTTTTTTATAACATTGGTATCAAAGCCAATAAGTCTAGGGAGTGGCTTGGGCACTTCTTGGATGATGGATAACGTGTTGTTATAAGTGATAATGGTAGATCTATTACTTTCATACTCAAATATGCAAAGAAATTCATAGATATAAATAGATGGGATGATTCAATAGTTTGATATTTTAATCTACATAGAGGAGGTGCAATTCTAAGTGAGTAAAGCATATGGGTGTGATATGTTTTTTTACTTACAATGATGATTAATCTCCATTTGATAATGAGACACCACATGTATTTTGTGAGTTCAATTGAGGTTTGAAGGCTTCATCAAGGTGTAAAGTGCACAATGGAGGCACAATAAAAAGGTGCTCAAAAGCGTGGATATATAGTGAGAGAAAGGTAAGGTAGTTGCATGGACGTGAGAACATAAATGGAGTTGATGGTTTCAAGGCTGGGTGAAGGAGCCAACATGTTATGGAGAGTTATAATAATGCATGAAAAAAGAGTGTTTGGTCCAAGTTGTAAATCATAGCCATAGGTAGGATGTAAGATTGTTGTAATACCTATTGTTCAAGCATAGATGTAGCGCGGTAGCACATGATGTGATCCCTCTCATGTATAAAGAGTATGAAGGATCAAATGTGGAATGAGCTACTTGAATAAATATGAGGGTGGTAGTTATACTCATATACTAGCTTGAGGTTAGTTTATTGTACGACCTATTATTTCGGCATACATGTTGTAATGTGGTGGCTCATGGAGTTATGTATGAGAAACTTATGTAATGGGCCACTTGAATAGATATGAGGGTAGTAGGTGTACTTGTATGCTAGCTTGAGGGGGGAAATGTGAGATCTTAAGATGTGAGATGCTTGATGAACCATGTACAAGAAAAAGTGTCCTAGAAAACTTGTGAATATAAAAAATGGTAACCCATGTATTCTAATGGATGGTAACTCTTTTATATGGACTTCAAGAAAGATATTGGCATCAAGTTAATCTCCCCAAGTCAAGTTAGGGGGTGGGGGGCGATTGTTAGGGTAATTAGAGTAAAGTTGACTCAGTAATAGAGTGAATTTATAGTTGGTGGTTTATCGATTAGAAGTTTCGATAACCCATGATTTTTCCCATGGTATTCTCATGTTATGTGCTCTATTTAAACGTGTGATGAATACATTTTTTATTTCCTTTGGTCCATTATGAGAGTAAAAAAAGAGGAAATAATTAAAATGTTGAAGAGTTTGCAAATGACATAATAAAAAACATATTAATTTCTCTGTAAATGTAACCCATATAAAATGAACCATGTAAATTTTGAATCTTATGAATTCTCATGATTTATATTTTTATTTATGTGCCTATTATATTTTAATATTTCTCTCATTTTTATATAACTTCCTTCCATTCAACTCAAACAATCTTATGGTCACTCTATATAATATTAGAAATATTTTACCCATAATCTCACATAAAGGAAATACTTTTGGAAATGGATCTTCCCACCATACAGTCCAACCTGCAATACCACGTGGTCAAGGGAATATATTTTAGATAATGTGAGTGCAAGCCAAGGAACATAAAGTTCGAAGGTGTGAGACATTCATGATCTCTTGAGTCCTTTATAAATACATTTTTTGAGTTCCTTAAGAGATAGAAAACCAAATAAGTTGATGGTCAAATAAAATGGTAGTGTCATTAACATAAACATACCTACTTCCATTAAAGTCAAGACAAAAACAATTTTTCAAAAAAAAAAAAGGGTTTGATGGACATACTAATAAACCCACTTTGCCCTTTTTAAAATTAGTCCAAGTGAACCAAATAATACTAGAGTCTTGCCATTAACTATGGTTGGGATTATAGAGCCCCTCACACACCTCCGAAGCAAACGAGCTTATTTTCCCATGAAGAAATATATTTGATTCAAATAACTCAAAGTTTTCAATGTAAGGTTGTTAGTTGCTTTATAACTTTGTTAGTTTTATTTTAATAAAGATTTCAATATAAGGTTATTAACTCCTCTATCACTTTGTTAGCTTTATTTTAATAAAGAATTTTAGAATTAATTAATTAATCCTTTTTTAGGGAGTTATTTCAATTTTGTACTTTATCATTTTAAATGAAAGTTATATTTTTATTTTGAAACTATTAAATATAATTTTTATGGTAATTTTTTCTCATATGGATGTATTTTCCACCTTTATATTGTATTACGTTTATTCAATTTTGAAATTTATTTGAATCTAAAATTTTTAATTGTTAAATTTCTCATTAAATGTCAAATTTTCTATTAGTATCTATTATTATATATTATTTAGTATATATCATATAATATATAAATTTATAATCTTCCAATTTTCAATTTCTTTCTGTTCAATAGATTTATTTAATACTAATTGTAATTGAAGTTACAATAGTAAAAAATGTTTTTTTTCCTTTTAATTTAGTCGAAATAATTATTTTTCCCTGATTTTTATTTTTTTTTACTTAATTGGTTTGATTTTTACCTATCTGTTTATTCTTTTAAAAGAGTTTTAAACCTGATCAAGGTGATTCCTTTGAAAATTATGAATAGTTGTTTACATTAAAGAGCTAAGATGTTGGTTTATGCCTAGGCTTAGTTTGCATTTGTTTTTGGAATAACCCTCATAAACTTAATTTTGGTAATTATTCATTTTATAGATTTTAATTTTTATATGACCATTTAATATAAATCCTTCAAATAAATTGTATTAAAAATTTTATATTTAAAATTCTATTTAATATTTAATATTTAAATCATCAATTAATCAATAAAACCATGTGTTTAAATTAAATTTTACATAAATTATCAAATATAATAATTCAAATCTTATCTTAATTATTATTTTATTATATATATATATTAATTAATATTATATATGACATTTCGGTCTGGAGTATGTTGTTCTAAAACTGCTTCTGCTTGGCTAAGAGCTCGTCTTCCTTGGACGTAAGGAAACAGGTTAACAACAGGAGTGAGAGCCTGCTCCCTTGGGGACCACTTGAGGGGTTATTCCAGGTGGAGTGGTTTTCCTTGATAACAGTTAACAACAGGAGTGAGAGCCTGCTCCCTTGGGGACCACTTGAGGGGTTATTCCAGGTGGAGTGGTTTTCCTTGATAACAGTGATGTATATCCGCAACCAGAAATAGTTGTCCTCACTGTAGGTTTGATTTTCTGAGTTTGATAAGCTTTTTCACCTTCGTAAAAAAAAACATTTCAATTTTAAATAAATTATTTTTTTTAAATCACCTTAATTAAAATATACATTTAATTTTCGTTATAAATAAATAAATTTCCTTCCAATAAAAGTTTTTATACAAATTCTAACCATAATTTAAGATAAAATAATTGATTCATACAAATTTTAACCCTACAATAGGTTTAACCTAAAATAATTTACTAATAAATCAATATAAAAAAATATTTATAAACAACCATAATTGATGAAACCATATATGAAAATTAATTCTATCATTCATTTAAAAGATTACCATAGTGACATCACAACCACTCACCACACTTAATTAGTACTTCATCCTTTCCTCCTGTAACTTTCAAGCGTGTTCGTGTCAAGTTAGTCGTAACGTCAAAACATTTCACGTGTTCGCCGAATGTTGTGTTGAAAGGGAATAGTAAGTACAACGATTTCTTTTATTGTTGGAATAAGGTCTCACAACTTCAAATTGACACACTATTATTATTCCCAACAAACTCGAGGTACGTATCTTCACTTTCAATTAAAGGTAGAATATTTTTTTCCATATCTTTTTTTCGGTGTTTAAATTATATTTTTTTTCAGTTTGGTAGAGTTACATTTTCATCATTTCTAATATCTCATTTTTATTGAGAGATAATAAAAGATTTGAATCTAAGACTTCCATCACGAACATTGTCGATTAAGCTACCCCAAGTGAATATTTAAACTATATCTAAATTACATTAAAATAAATAAATTTATAAGTTTTTAGTAAAGAGAAAATAATATTTCTTTTTAGCATGTAAGTTTTCGCACTCATAATTATGTTGATGTGAGCTTTTTTTGGAATATTGTGTTGTATGGTTGATGTGAGCTTCTTCTCGAATATTATGTAGTGTTATTGAGGGGCCTAATCTTCTAGAATAATGTGTAGGATCGTTGAGGCACCTCAACGAAACTACACGGTGTGTCAGAAAAAGCTCACATCATAGACATAATGTGATGTTTTAAGAGACATCAGAGACAGTGACCGCAGTTTGTTAACATCAGTTCGTTGGCATTGAGTTTTCAATGAAGGGACTGTTAGAAGATTGGGTTAGCTCATCTTAATTTGAATAATAAGAGAATTGAATTGCAAAAGGCAAAAAGCAGGGAAGCTAGTGGTCTCATAGACTATATCTAGTCTGGTGGACATTAAAATTTCATTTCATTTCATTTCAACATAAATATTATTTTTCTCAAATGTTTAAATTAAATTTAAAAATATTATTTAAAAATTAATTAATTATTAAATTGTGTATATTTTTAAAAAATCAATAAAAATAATATTATTCATTTAAACTATATTTAGCCCATGAAACATAGAATAAATAGTGATAGGGTGTTCTAAGGCACTTTGTGATGTGCAAGTCATTGGTTCAAAATTATATGGGCAAAAAATTAAATATGTCAAAAATTGATGTGCTCCGCACCGAGTGTGATCCTCTCTTGATTTTGATTTCTCAAATTCGCTTGGACCACAATTTCTAAAAACAAATATCAAACATACAATCTTATCAAAGCTCACGAATCTTGACAAACAAAAAAATAAAACTATATTTTTCTAAATTAATAAAATTTTGTTAATTTATTTTTAAAGCATAACCCAATCCATTATAAATACAACCACTTTTTTATAATAATATTTTATTTTAAAATGACATATAAATATCAATATTAACGTTTAAACATAATCCCTCCAAACTAAACCCCTCAAGACCCCTTCAAAAGTAAATACTATCTCGAATACCCGAAAAAACAATGTGCTTTTTTCACTAAGGTGGGGATGGCCTATAGATATGTATGTAAAGGTCAATTGAAGCTTAAAGTTGATTTTTTTGTTATAGTAATCGTATGTCCATTCATGTGATTTAAAATAGTATTCTTCTTTCAAATTTGTAATAATGAAACATGTATTTCACATTATTAGGTTTTAGGTTAGAGCTTTTTAGAATTTCGGGTGTAGTTTATAATTTTTTTTGGGATTCCTATGGAAAATATATTTTATATGTTTTTGGAAAACAAATTATATTATTATAAATTTTTGGAAGAGAAATGTGTAATATATATTATTTGTCTAAAATTTGGATGAGAATTCTATCCATCATCAAAGACCAAAGAGAGTTTTAAAATTAAAAATTAATAAATAGTATATAAAAAATCAATAAACTAAAATTATATATAATTTTTTTAATTATAAAAGTATTTTTTTAATTATTAAGGAAAAATGTGAAATTTTTTTTAGGAGCAATTAAAAGAATTGAAGAAACTCTAAGAAATTTTAGTTGTCTTGCTAATGGTTTCAGGTTTTGGAGGGTCTGACCCTCCGCCACCTCTACTTGATCATGATTTTGATGCTTTCAACGCACTAGTTGTTGATGGTCCAAGGTTCTAGTGCTCCAAGCCAGCCCAATTTGTGAAGAAACTAGACAATGTCCCAAAAATTGTGATTCATGCCAGTCAATCCCACACAATGGATCTTAAGATAGAAAAGAGAGGCCTGATCAAAAAGCTTATGGGCTTATGGCCCTTGCCACACTCTTTAAATCTCTAGATGGATAAAAACTGGAGACCTGCAATTAAACGACAACTTTATGTTTTGTTTTATGGAAGAGTTTTTTTCTTTCCTCTTTGAAAAGAAAGTAGATCGAGACCTAATTTTTCGAAGTGGGCCATATTTTATGAGTGTTTAGGGTTTGTACTTAAATCAATAGAGTCTAGATTTCAATACAAAAAATGATGTTACATCAATTGTATATATTTGGGTTAGATTGCCTTTTTCCCCTTCACAATTGGAATGAAGACACTTTTAGGAACATTGCAAATGTTATGAGCCACAATATCGATCGGGCATAACCATGCCAAAGTATGAAATCTTCTGCCAGGATTTATGTAGAGGTGGATCTTGATAAATGACTCACGACGACAATAAATCTCCAATTAGATAATTAGACTCGTTATTAAGAAGTGGATTATGACCAACTACCATTTAAATGTAATAAATATCATGAATGTGTGCATTTTTCCCAAAGATGCCCAAAAGCAGAAGAAATCCAGAAAAAATAATGAGGAAGAAGAACAATGGAAGCAACCAAAAAGAAGAAAGGGTTTCCCTAGCAAAATATGTATTTATGAAAATAAATAAATAAGTTTTAAGGTTTTAATTATTATATATATATATATATATATATATATATATATATATATATATATATATATAAATATATATATATATAATATTATATATATATATATTATAAACCTAAAACTATATATAGTAGTCGATGATTATTCATTAATAAAAAGGAGTACATGAAACAAAAAGCAATTGGTCTCACCCCGACCAATTTTGTTGACCAATGCTAGTTAGACATTATATACAATCAAAAAGAGACTAAAGGGAGTAGTCTAGAGCCTGAAAGGCCAAAAGCACCAGAATACAGCTAAAATAAACAAAACATCTGTCACCATGCTTAATCATCTTAAGGAATGGAAGTTCGATTATCTGACCTGGTCCATGGAGGAGGAGGAGGGGGATACGAATATCTAATATGTTGCTCGAAGGGAGCTAGCCAAGTTTCCAACTTGTCTCCTTTTTCAACGAGAATATTTTCCCCCCACCAAACCACCACTACTCTTTCACGAACGTGACATTGAAAATATTGCAGTTGATTAAGCATCCCCATCACAGCTTCATGCTCCTCCTTGTGAGTCATATCCTGTGCCTCTAGAAGATCCTACAAAAATTGAACTAAATTCTGTTGATTCGTGGAATGACTAGGAGGGTCAGTGATCCCACATCTACCACGCCCTCGAGTACTTCCACCACAATTACGAGTAGCCTGCGATCGCGTGCAACCACCTCTCCCACAACCACCTTGCGAGGAGCTTACTCCACCACGCCCACCAGTGTTTGAAGCCTTCCCTCTCCACACCCTCCCCCGCTTTAACCCTCCCTCGCTTTAGCGACGATGTCAAAAGGGATATCTTAGCCCTCGTACATCTTGGGGTTGGTCACATTGTGCACCCATAGAGCCCAACTAAAAACACCTAACCAGTCCACTGAGCACTCATGTCAAACAGATGAGCGCCCCGCGTGCACTCCCATAAGAAAACCAACCTCTCGATAGCCACCAAATAGAAGCAGACCAGAACTGAACGAATTGGTGATGGAGGATGTAGAAATTTCTCTACAGATCAGCTAGCTTGATACCATGTAGAAATTATGCAAATTCTCTACAAATCTCTCTCTAAGACCTCCGTAGAAAATTTGACTGTAGATTAACCCGATAATGCAATAAACCAAAGCAAAATACTATGATCTACTTCTACTATCAATTTGCTTTGCGGAAGCTTAAAGATTGAGCAAGATCAGAGCTGAACACATATAACTAGAAGAAGAAGAATCAATGCACATGAAACACAGAAAATACTCAGGGGAAAGCCTCAACTAAAAACCATACTATCTATATTATCATACAAGGTGGAAATACATCAGAATTATACAAAGCCTAAGCTCTTAAAGCTAGCCAACTCTCGGTACAATCCTCCTGGATGCTCATAGGAAATCAAAGCTTCTCACAAGCCTTCTCCTCTGCCCTCCAAGTTCATGTTTCGTTGCACAGTTCCTCTGGGATGATCTCCTTCACCCAGTGGAACATTCCTCTCACACACTGCTCTAATACGCTCTCAGAACTGCGCAATCCTCAAGGAACCTTCCCTTGACTGCATGCACGAGTTTCCTTTATAAGAAAACACATGCAACTGATAGTACACTGTCCTTGACATTTAGCTCAACTGGGTCTTTCTCAAAATAGACATGCATGAGTTTCTAATGAGGGAATCTTCAATTATCTGGAGTACACTGGCTGAGTGCATGCATGCATCAACTGACTGATAACTCACAATTAGTTCCTCAAACAGTTTGGAACTAATTTAAATGGACTTAACTCACTAAACTAAGCTAACAAATTACAACTCAAATATAACTCAATCTTATCCCCTTAATTAAGGGATAATCTCCTTAATTTAAGGGATCACTGTTGCATGACTTCAGAAAGAATTCTAACTTGAATTTCTCCAATTAATTAATCCATAATGAATTAATTAATTATTTCCAAGCAGCCAGTGAGACTAAATTAGATTTTAATCCACAATTTTAATTCAACGGCAAAATAAAATTGGAATATCTAGATTCTATTTTTTTCATTTCTTGTTGTTATTTTCAACACTCCCTCTCAAAAAGAAAGGAATTCAACTCAATCCCAATTGTGAACCTTTGGAATGTTATGCATGCAACACTTCTCTCTAGTGTTGTTGCTCCAACAACTCCAGAAACAAAGAAACATCCAACCTGAATCAGTATGATGCATCTGTCATCAAAGTCTCTGACCGTTATTGCCTCTGTCAACTGAAAACTTTGTGCTTCGGCTAACTCTACCTTTCTCCACTGTTGTCAATCCTTCTCTGCACTCTTCATTATCTGACTTCGCTAGCCTCTATCACTTTGATCTTTGACTGCATCAATCCCACTGATTCCTCCCGCTACTGTGTACTTTGGGCTCTCATATCAAGGTACGATCCATGAGATAAAACCTCTCAATGGACCCTGCCCAATTTCAGCCTTCTTGAGATTATCACTTCACATCGCCCCACCTCACACCTGGAGGTATGGTTGCATGTGATCCCTTTGCCCACTTCTCCAATTGTGGCTCCTCCACAATTGTCTGAGACTTCTTCTAGGACTACATGTTGAGAGGTAATTTACTCTCCCTCTCAACCACCAAGTCTCTAACATTTGCCTTACTCCTCAAGGCTTTGCATGCATCTTGAACCTCAAGAGCATACAGGTTCTAAACTCATGAATCGATCTGTTTCACCTGTCTCATGGAGATGTGTCTAAGTAAAACCTTTCCCTTACAAAAGACAACATTCTAGCCTTTGTCCTCCAACATCGCGATCGATACCAAGTTCTTCTTCAGTCCAGGCACATACTTCACATCTGTCAAGGTGATAGGAGGTCCATGCTCCCTCTGAAAAGTAACTATGCCCACTCCTGAAACACTATACCTTCCGTCGTCACCCATCTCTATGTGCATCTTGAGGTCTTTCTCCTCTAAGGTACTGAATAAAATTTTATCACCAGTCATGTGGAATGAGGCTCCACTGTCAATATACCAGACACAACCCATCATCGATGACACCATGCATCTGATGAGGGTAAAGTCTATTTTGAACTGAGAGGCTAATGCCTCACCTTCCAATCCTTCTAAGGATCCCTTCTTGGACTTCTTTGATGGGAAATTAGTCGCATAATGTCCCATTGGAATTTGAAGTATGATATGAATTCGATTTACACCTGCAACCCCGAACTTCAAACTTCGACTCTTCTCTGTATATTGTTCACTACCCTGATAAACTTGGCTCTTATACCATGTATAAATTTCTCTATAGATCAGCTAGCTCTAATACCATGTAGAAATTTCTACAAATCAGCTAGCTCTGATACCATGTAGAAATTTTGCAAATTCTCTACAAATCTCGCTCTGAGACCTCTGTAGAAAATCTAGTTGTAGATTAACCTGATAATGCAATATACCAAAGCAAAATACTACAATCTACTTCTACTATCAATTTTATTTGCGGAAGTTTAAAGATTGAGCAAGATCATAGCTGAACACATATAACCAAAAGAAGAAGAATCAATGCATATGAAACACAGAAAATACTCAGGGGAAAGCCTCAGCTAAAAACCCCACTATCTTTATTATCATACAAGGTGGAAATACATCAGAATTATATAAAGCCTTAGCCCTCACAGCTAGCCAGCTCTCAATACATTCCTCCTAGATTCTCATAGGCAATCAAAGCTTCTCATGAGCCTTCTCCTCTACCCTCCAAGCTCATATTTCGTTGCACAATTCCTATGGGATGATCTCCTTCACCCAGTGGAACATTGCTCTATCACACTATTAGAACTGCGCAATCCTCAAGGAACCTTCCCTTGACTGCATGCACGAGTTTCCTTTATAGGAAAACACATGAAACTGATAGTACACTGTCCTTGACATTTAGCTCAACTGGGTCTTTCTCAGAATAGAGATGCATGAGTTTCTGATGAGGGAATCTTCAGTTATCTAGAGTACACTAGTTGAGTGCATGCATGCATCAACTGACTGATAACTCACAATTAGTTCCTCAAACAGTTTGGAACTAATTTAACTGGACTTAGCTAAGTAAACTGAGCTAACTAATTACAACTCAAATATAACTCAATCTTATCTCCTTAATTAAGAGATAATCTCCTTAATTTAAGGGATAATTGTTGCACGACTTCAGAAAGACTTCTAACTTGAATTTCTCCAACTAATTAATCCATAATGAATTAATTAATTATTTCCAAGCAGGTGGTGAGACTAAATTCAATTTTAATTCAAGGAGAAATTAAAATTGGAATATCTGGATTCTATTTTTATCATTTCTTGTTGCTATTTTCAACAAAGGAAACCATTGACATAATGGACTTCTCTAGGGCCAAAACCTAGCACCAAATTCGACTAAACACAAATGCAACAGAGCACACCCAAGACCTAAGACACGACTAAGCCCTGAGCCTTGGTCACCTCCTCAGGACGATAATACCCAAATTCCAAGCACAAACTACCAGGAACCACCACCTTAGCTCGAACCCCTGTTGAACCGAACCAAGGACAAAGGAACCCCAAACCACCTAGATGACCTAGCTCTCGAAAGAGAACTGCTCTGCACTCAACCCAAGCTAGGACACACTTGCAACAATCAACTACACTTGTTGAACCCAAGTAATAAGACACTGAATCCCACCCATAATGGACCCCTGTAAGACAAGAGTCAACCCAGACAGAAACTAACCCAGAACACCACAACGGTGGTACACAAACCATACATCACCCAAAATATTACCCAAACCGAGGAGATTGAAAACTACCAAACCCAGAGCGAAAAGAGCAGGGGCCTAGCCTTCCTCCTCGACGAATAAACAAAGACTAATGAAGAGGAACAAGGAGCACAAGCTTGATAGACTTGCCTCCCACAAGAAGAAATAAGGTTTTAATATTTTAATAGAGGGAAAATAGTATTATCTTTCTCAAATGTTTAAATTAAATTTAAATAATATTAAAATTAATTAATTAATTAAAATTATTTTTAAAAATAGCTTTTGAAATAATAAATAATAATTATAATTTAAAACCTAGGGTGAAGCTTAATTGGTTACCTTATTATAAAGATATGTAAAGCATGAATCAAATTCAACCTTCATGATTAAACAAAAAAAATATATTTAATAACTTAACTAGTTTAACTAAATTAAAAAAATTTACTAATTTATTATCAAAACCAAAATCCAATAATTATAAATACAACCATGCCCATGGAGCTTTGATTGACGTGAAAAGAAACTATAAGGACCTCCCTGCGATAGGTCTTTCGTTCAAATCCCCCATGGGTCTTACCTACCAAAAAAAAATATAAATACAACCACCTTTTTATAATAATATTGTATTTTAAAATAATAGTACATAAATATCAATAATCCCTCATGCCCGAACCTCTATGGACCCCTTCAAAAGTGAGTACTATCTTTAATTTCCGAAAAGCAATGTCTTTTTTTTTTTTAATTAAGGTGGGGATGCCTTATAAATATGTATGTAAAGGTCAACTAAAGCTTAAAGTTGAAGTTTTGTTACAATCATCGTATGTCTGTTAATGTGGTTGAGAATTTCATTCTTCTTTCCAATGTGTAATCAACATATTTCTGAAATCGTTAATGAAATAGGTATACATTAGGGTTTAGGTTAGATCTCAACATATTTATGAAATCGTTAATGAAATAGGTATACATTAGGGTTTAGGTTAGATCTCATTAGGGTTTAGGTTAGATCTCTTCAGGATTTCTGGTGTGGTCCATAATTTTTTAAGATCTGACATAAATATGGGGTGTCGAATTGTGGCAAATTACTTTTTGTTATTTAAAAATAATTACGGGAAATATATATTTATTTATTGGAAAAAAAATTATAATTATAAAAAAAATCTTTTTTTTTCTTTAATTAAGGTGGGGATGCCATATAAATATGTATGTAAAGGTCAACTGAAGCTTAAAGTTGAATTTTTGTTACAATCATGGCATGTAAATTAATTTGGTTTAGAATATCATTCTTCTTTCTAATGTGTAATCAACTAATTTCTAAAATAATTAATGAAATAGGTATAAATTAGGGTTTAGGTTAGATCTCTTTAGGATTTCGGGTGTGGTACATAAATCGTGGAAAATTACTTTTTTTATTTAAAAAGAATATATACGTGAAAATTACTTTTTTATTTAAAAAAATAATATAATTATATATATAATATATATATTAAATATAATATATATATATATATATAGATATATATATGATATATATATCGCATGTCCATTATATGGGCATAGAAAAAATCATCTTCCTTCCAATGTGTAATCAACATATTATGAAATCATTAAAGAAATAGGTAGGGTTTAGGTAGATTCTTAGGATTTTGGGTGTGGTCCATAATTTTTAAGATCTGAACATAAATATGGGTTCAAATGTGGAAAATCACTTTTTTTGTTATTTAAAAATAATATGGAGATATATATATATTATATTATATATATATATAAATATATATATATAATATATATAAGAATGAAATAAATTATAATAAAATAATAAAAAAATATATAAGAAAGCTATAACTAAAATTATATAATATAAAGTTTTCAAAAAATGTTAAAAAATAATTTATTTTTATTTTTTATTTTGTTGAGGTTTATAAACATGTGAGTGTTTTTTAGGAGCAATTAGAAAAAGAATTGAAGAAACCCTAAGAAATCATATCCGCCTTGTTAATGCTTTTAGGTTCTAGAGGGCCTAACCCTCCACCTGTTGCACTCAATCCTGATATCGATATTTTCAATGCATTAATTGTCAATGGTTTGGGGTTCCAACGCTCCAAGCAAGCAAATTTGTAAAGAAAATGGATGATATCCCAAAAATTATGGTTCATGCTAGTCAATCCCACATAATGGCTCTTAGGCTAGTGGAGAGAGGCCTAATCAAACAATTTATGGGTTTGTGGTCCTCATCACGCTCTCTAAATCTCTAGGTGGATAAAAACTAGAGACTTGTGATTGAAGGCCAACTTTTTGTTTCCTTCTTTAGGAGGGATTTTTTTCTTTCTTCTTTGAAAAGAAACTAGACAGAGATTTAATTTTTCAAAGTGAGCCATATTTTATGGGGACTTAAGGTTTGTATCTAAATCAATGGAGTCTATATTTCATCCCAAAAATGATGTTCAATTAGCTATTTATGTTTTGTTAAATTACATATTTCCCCTTCGCCATTGAAATGAGGATGCCTTTAGGAACATTGCAAATGCTATGGATTGTTATATTAATTAGGCAGAACCACGAGAAGGTATACAATCTTGTGTGAAGATTTGTGTAGAAGTCGATCTTGATAAGCAACTCCTGAAGGAAATAAATCTACAACTAAATATTTTGGACTCGTTATCAAGAACTGGATTATGATAAATTACCATTTAAATGTAAGAATTGTCATGGATATGGGCATTTTTTCCAAAGTTTCCCAAAAGAAGAAGAAATCCAGAAAAATCATGAGGAAAAGGAACAATGGTAGAAACCAAAACAAGAAAGGGTGTCCCCTAGAAAAATATAGTCACAAGGACATAAGAAGGAAATGGATTGAGACCTCAAGGCCCTCCTCTACAAAGAAATTGGTTGTCAAAGGTGAACAATTCTCCGCTAGCAAGAATAAGGTTTGGAAATAAACAAATTTGATGACCTCAATCAGAAAAATGAAGAAGAGGAACTGCATGATCCACTGCACCAAGAGATCCATCTGGCCAACTCCCAACGCACGAGTTTTGAGGGTCAAAATGACATGCCTCCCCTCATAGATGTTTCGACTCAGAAAAATTTATTCACTGAGGAAGAGGTTAATTCATTCCCCTAGAAATATGAGGAACCATTCATGGGCCTCTAAATTAGACACAAATTAAGGCCCATCTGACCATCCTTCATCACATTAAACCTATATGTTTGCATTAGATGACATATTTTTATCTTTAATATGTTCATTATGAAAGTCTAGATATAATTCCATATTTGTGCCTTATATTATTTATTTTTGTAGAATATTGTGAGAATATTGGGTAGATTATGAAGATTTGGATGCTGAGATAACCTAGGGACTTGCTCCCTACTATAGGAGGGCCGAGATTGGATAATAAATGAACATGATGTGATGAAATTATTGAACAAAATTTGGAGCTCTATTGATTGAGAAAATCTAGGAATGTGTTCCCTGTCATTTAATGAAGATTCCTAGTGTTGGGAACCAGATCCACTTTTTGAGGGAATTTGGAGAGGAAAGTTGCCTCCTTTTAAGGATGATGCTTCCCCATCCATTTGTATAAGTACAATTTCGAATTTTCCTCTGGGGGCATTTATTTCTTAGTCTTCTTGTGAATAAAACTTGTTATTTAGTAGTTCCACTTTCATTTCTAGCAGGGATGTACTTGGATTGATTCAAATAATGAAGTTTGGTGCCATTTTTAGCTTATAAAGCTTGGTTTCCTTTATAGGATTCTGAGTATCCTTGGGCTTGGCCATCTGAGGAGCCTCAGATCCCTATTGTACAATTTATCTATCTTCTTTGAATGTATTTTTCACTTGCATCTCTTGTTTCTGCATTTACTATTCATGCTTCTTTTGTTGTAGGTTATATTGTTTAAAATATTGAAGTGAGTTTTTTTTAAGGTTATTTGCATAATTACAAGTGTTATGCATTCTTATAACATATTTGAAAATTCATATTCATCATTGAGCTACTTGGATTGGTTTACTAGTTCACAAATCCAGAATTTTTCGAAGTCTCTTGTAGCAAAATAGTAGTAATTTTATGTTATATTTTAGAACATTTTAAGGACATTCATTTGAGTTGATTCCACTTATTTTGAATCATAAAAACATCCAAGTTAATAACAAAATATATCGCATATCATTTTCACATGATTAGGTTAGAAATTTGGTAGGTTAACTAACTCACTAGTTCTAGAATTTCTGGTTTTTAGAGTAGTAATTTTCTACTATTTTTTAGCACATGTTAATAGGGATATTTTTCAGTGATTCCACTTGGAATGGAGTCCTAGGAAATCCTACTCAATAATAAAAAAATTATCATCTCATTGTCAATTGATTTTCTTGGGCATTAGGCAAGTTATCTTGAGGAGTAACATTCCTCTAGCAGTTCTATAACAATTTTTTTCGAGATCTTCCTTGCCAAATTCACTCCAAATTCACGGTAGAAATTGATTTATAGCCTATGAATGTTATAAGGGAACTTTTGTTGAGTTGAGGTTTGGTTAGGTCACCATTTATCTCTTACATTTCTTGCATCTTGAAGGTTGATTTATGCAATTAGTCTAGATTTCCTTCTCGCAATTTACTTCATGCAAAGTGTGATTTCCTTCTTGCAAGAATAATCTAGGACTTTCCTTTCCTGAAAAATAGAATAGATTTCCTTTCCATAAAGCTATATTATATTTTTTAAGTTTTCATTATTCTTATTGTTATTTACCTTAGGATTGGTGGCTTACCTAGATTTTTGCTCAATTAAAATTGTTTCATTTCCTTCTTTCACTTGCATCAAAGGGAGTTCGACTAGGAAGAGGAAGGTGTTTGTTGTACATACAATGTCGACCCCTCTTAAGTTTGTATGAACCTTGAGTTGATAATTTAAGTCAATAACCCTAGTAGTTTCAACATTCTTGTTGCAATATCGGGGCTCGTCAACCATCAAGGATCTTCAATTTATGGATCTGTAGATGAAAAATTTGGGGGTGAAAAAGGTAATTTGTGAAAAACTAAATAAGAAAGTAGGTTGCTTGATCCAAGTGGATATTGGTGGCCACCCACCTATTCCACTTGGACCCTCACCATTGTTTCTTTTAGTTTTTCAGTTTCCTTAATTATAGCACACTTTACTATTTTTTGTAGTTTTTCAGGTCCTCAACTTCCGAAGTCGTTTTGAGGCCCTAAATGATTTTTTTTGGAAAAATTCCTTAGTTGATTGCTTTGACAATCGTGTCAGAAGCTATAGTCCTCAGAGAGATATTTCTAACAAGGTGTCATGTGCTTCAAATAGAGATAATATGACCAAGTTACGACCCCGGGAAGTTGGCTACCCAACTAACCCCAACAAGGCCCATAAACTCTTGGTGTTACATCTCCTCGGGTTATGGCTTTGGTTGTTTACAGTTTTCTCTTATTGTTCAATAATAAAAAGGCCCTTGAGCCTCATTTTAACTGAGTTCAGAGCCATATAGTTGTCACATCTCTTCTCAAAGATAAGATACCATCACCCGAGTTATCTTATTTCTATTTTGTTTGTAAGCAGAGTTTAGTATTTTTCTATTAATGAAAGTAAGTGTTTTTCTACTACATCTCTATGTTTATGATTATATTTGTAAGTTGTAGTGTTCATGTTTAAGTTTGGATCAGTGGTATCAGAGCGGTCTTCTCTTTCTCTATTTTTGTTTGCATGTCCCCAACGAGTTCAAGGTATAAGGAGTTAGGGATCAATCTGGTTGAACCATTGCAGGATCGGCCTTGCAAAACCTAACAACCTCCCATGGTCGAAGAAAATAAAGATGAGGGGGCAAGAGATCCTTTCAAAATGTTGCTCGAGGAAGCCCTTGAGCGATAGAGGGATGCAATGATGGATAAATTTACCAAGATCCTTCGATGACTACCCACAGAAGTTGCATCTTCATTCAACATCCAGTCTGGAGGCTGTCATGCGGAAAGAGTTAATCTTGCGGAAAAAACCAACCTCCCTAGAAGCCTAAGACTTTCTAGTGACAAACAAGACAATTAAGAGTAATCCTTCTCTAAACATGCATTTACCATACGAGAAATCAAGTGTTTTAGATCCTACCTGTAGTCCAACGCTGTTGTAGTAGTCTAGCCTCGTCGATCCAGATGAGCTCCTCCTTCACTTCGAAACATGCATTCACTAACAATCAAAACGATTACATAGCACCTGAATATCTCATGAAATAAAACATATTCAACATATAGACCAAGGAGTATATGAAACAACTCATTAATAACAAATTGTTGAGAAGAATGGACTTATTTGTATTAATAGGAAACAAAAGAAACCATTACAACCTGAGCCTTGGTGTTGTGCAAGTTCCTCCGAGGGTCCAGCAAGAGTTTTCCTTTACTTTGATAATCTCACCCACTTCCAAATGAAACAAGAAAGGATGGTAATCTCTCCTCACAAGCTTCTACAAGGAAGTCCTAATTCCAGCAGCATCTACCCTTTGTAATGTTCAGCTTTCAACCTCCCCTCCTCTGGCCCAATGCCTGTATTTATAGTGTTCTAGAGGAAGTTAATCAGGTCCAACATCAATGGGATACTCCCTCTTTTGGATGGGGTAGCTCCTCTCTTGATGGGATAAGTTCCTCTTTCATAGGGATGCATGAACCATCTGGAGGCACTCAATACACGTCAAACAATCTTCTAGAATGCTCTACAAATGACCACAAGTAACTTTTTTAAGATGAAACTCGCGCCTTTTGACCTTTACAGGAGTACGTACCCATCCCTTGACTTACAGAGTGTACAAGTACGCAGGTACAATGAGCTTAGGATGCGTACACGCAGGCAAGGTAGAGAGAACCTGTGTACCCAGAGATAAACATGTTTTTTGATGACTTTCTCTCTTCTTGAAGTTTGACATGGAGAGCAGAGGTATAAGGCTTGCCAAGGAGGATAATATGACTGTTGATGGAGCCATATTAACTGCAGATAGTCATGGTGACAAATTTTAGTGTAATAGTAGACAAGGGTTTATGTACTAGAAATGGATTAAGATGGTAGATTAAGATAGCTGAGGAGTTCAGGAGGGCATAAAGAAACTATGAATCCTCTTCAAACAGTTGAAAACATTGAAAACCAAATGCATTCCCAAGATAAAGCACAACAGTGTATTTTGTCCATTCACCTTGATTCATTTAGTTTTAGAAGAGAAAGATGGATCTGGATACATATAAAACATAAGAAAAACTCATTACAAAGAAGAAACAATACATAAACTCACTGTCACAAGAATCCCACGAAAATAGCTGTGAAACCTCTTTTGATTCCTTGCGAAACTGCTGATACAAATGTTCAATGAGTGCCACCACTTCTACCAAAGTCCAACCTTTACAAATGACTGAAAAAACACATGATATAGACATCCAAACCACCTGTGCTATCCATCAGGGATCAAATCCAAGAGATAAGGGACTATTTCAACCATACCTAAACTAGGAACACAAAAGTAGGCAGTGGAACAGCTTGCCTCTAAAACTTAGGAAACCAATTCATTACAGCTCAAAGCCACTTGGGACTTGATTTATCTACCTTATGAGGTGATTTCATCTATACTTACATCAAATACATCATTTACCATGCATACATTTACCTAAACAAGAAGAAAAGTCAACCATTGAAGAAACTGGGCGAAATTTTGAGTTTTGGGCAAAATTGGCAAAATCTCCCTGATAGGCAGCGCCCTAAGCCTGATGCGCAGCACTTCTTCAAGGCTACTTTTGGAGGCCTTCCACTCATCCAAATCAGGCCCAAGATAGCTTGTTGGAAATCCCTTCCTATCTAGTTTCTGGGAAACTCTGAATTTTCTGATTTGGAGGTCATTTTCCCCCTCAAAAGTGGATTCTCCCAAGACCAGTTCCTCTGTGTCCAAAAAGTGGCAGAGAGGGAACTTTTTGAGTGTTTTTTGCCCTTTTGGTGGCCAAGATCTCCTCCAAATTTGATTAAGTTTTCTAGGTTTGGTTTTTTTTTCATGCTGAATCCAAAACTACAAGCCATTTGGCAAAAGAGTGAGCCAATCCAATGCGCAGCGCTGCCGAAATTTCCTGTGTTGCCTAATTCAAAAAATCAAAATTTACAAAAAATTTCCAAAATCTGCCCAGTTTTGGCTCAAATTTACTTCATTGGTTACTTTGTTGGGAAAGTGTAACATCAGCCAAGATCTAAAGTTTGTCACCCCTCTTTTTGCTTCTTAAGGCCCTCCTTAATCTTGCCTTAAGGTGCTTAATTCTCATGTTACCTATCCTATTCTGGGACAAGTAATGGTAGGCCATATACCTAAGCATCTTTTTGTCTCTGTTGGCTTTCTTTAGAAGACCCTCAAGGTGGATATTTACCCTCTCAAGCCATATTTCTCTCTCATTAACCACTTCTTTTTCAACTGGAGTCAAGGGAACCAGATGCTTCTCTACCATTTCACAAAAATCAAAACATGACTGATGTCTGAAGCGTGAGGTGGTTAATGGGCAAGCAAGCAGTTCACTCATACTGATGGGCTCCTCCCTGATAATCTTGCCACCTTTGTGAGGCTTCCTCTGCTGCAAATTTCTTTCTCTTGAGCTATCACTAAGCATGTCCTCTTCAAAATCTGATTCACTGCCTCTTTCCATGCTTGTCTCTATGAGATAATATGGTGATGATATGGTGAATATGGATAATAGGTGGGAACAAAAGGTGAGTATGAAGAGATTTTTTAAATGGAACAATAGTAATGAGATGAGGTAGGGGAATGAAGGGAAGGATTTTGGGGAGCTATGGTTTTGATGTATGAGGGACTTAGGGTTTGATAAAGGGGATTAGTTTCTTAAGGAAAATAGGGAAAGGGAAAATAGAATCAAGGGGTAGTTTAGTGCAATGAAGTTGGGAAAAGGGACAATGGATTGTGGTTTTGTAATGAATGTGAAATAGAGTATAGAGGCAAGCTATGGTTTTCCCTTTAGGAAGCAAAAATCATGAACCAACCATGAAAAACCTTATTTAAGCTTAGGATGTATTTACACTTACTTGTTAGGAGGTGAATGCAACGTAAGAGTTGGTGGAGGATGAATTTGTTTGTTTTTGAAACCTCATTGGCCAATTTATAATGCACTGAGCCCAATGCATAGTGTCTTCCTGATGCACAGCGCCAGTGTATTTTTACACAGGAAAAAGTTGCATGATGCGCAGCGCCCCTCTAATGCGCAACACCTACCCTCTGATGCATAGTGCCTTTTTGCAGACGACTTTTGAAGGCCTTACTAGTGTCCAAATTGGGAACGTGATATCTCGTTGGAAATATTGTCAAGTCAAATTTCTAGAACATCTTTAATTTTTAAATTTGGAGTTCATTTTCTCTATCAAAAGTCAAATCTCCCAAGACTGGTCAAAATGTGTAGAATGAGATTGCCTAAATGCAAAGTGCTATTGCAGTCAACTTTTGAAGGTCTTCCTCAACTCCAAATTGAGCTCATGATAGCTCATTGGAAATTTATCTCTGTCTAGATATCATTTAAATCATCAAGAAATTCATTTTAACATCCCAGCTAGGTGAAATCTTGATTTTCCTGAGGTCACTCCAAAAGTGCATCAATCCTCCTGAGACCAATGATGTTTTCGACATTTCTTCAAAACCATGAAACCTATGTAAAAATTGAAAAAGGTTTTTCTTCTTAGGTCAATGATGGAAAAAAACCTTTCTAATTGTTTTCAAATTCATCTTTTCTTGCTCAAAAACATAGTTTGATGAAAACCTATCCCGATATGTGGAACAGGGGATTTATAGAAATGAAGGGAAATGAAGGGGATGAGGGGCTTCTAAATTATTGAGAAAATTTTTGGAAGTAGGGAGGGAGGCTAGGAAGTAGGGGAAAGTGGAATTTCAAATATTGAGTGAGGGGAAGGGGTCCAAAAGGGCAAAACATAGGCCTAACCTAGAAAATTGTCAAACTGTAGCAATAAGCTAGGGTTTGTGGGAAAATGACGAATTTGAGGGATATCAGTGATGGGAATTATTTAAGAAGGTATATTAGGGATAGGGGAATGTGTATGAACATCAAGACACAAGTTTTGTTGATCATTTGGCCATCCAAGAAAAATTACCTTCAAAACCCTAGGAGAGGGAAATGGGCCTTACCCAAGTACAACTGAAGCACAAACAAGGTGTAAAATGACCCATTGGAAAATGAACTAATGATGAAAACTCTTTTAATGATGGTACACTTAGTCGAATGGTGACATGGACCAATACTTGGAAGACTTTGGAAGGAGTGAAATCAAATCCTAGACCTAATACCCAATGACCAAATTTTACTTGAAGACTCACTAAAATGACAAAATTTGACCTTGACACCCTAAAATCACTTTGTAAGAGCATGTTTGATCACTGGTGGAAGGCTTCAAAGACTGACACTAACAGGTCGCAAGCATGACTTAAACACTAGCATGTAGAAACTTGAATGAAATGAACAAGAAAGGTGGATGCAAGGACTCACACGAGCTCATGGAGTGAACCCGAGTGTGTGCAGTCATCAAGTTAGACTCTCAAGGGAGGCCCAAAAATTGGGTGCAGGCCAAAATTTTGGAGCGTGGTTGTAGCCACTACAACACTTGGCGACACACTGGTAGAACTCCAGCTTCTCTGTTTTTGTTCATTGCTAGCATAGGGCCTTGGTCTTTCGAGGAGTATTGAATTGTTGTGTGGGTTACTTCAGCTTATCCACTTACCCCATGGACATACACGGTTCACCCTTTAAAAACTCAGTCAAACACAATCAAAAGTTCATATTGATCTCAGTGTTTCAAATTCGGGAAGGGTAGTTTAGCTCGCGAGTTGAAGATTTTCAGAGTATAAGTTTTCATCTCTGGTGTTTCTCTGCTACCAACAGGCCTATATAGTACCCAGGTGGAGTCATGTGGGAACACACACAATGCTCCACTATCAACGAGCCTAGACAATACCCCAATGGAGTTGCATGCTTCACCTCTCTGCGCAAGAAGCCTTTCTCTTCTTTCACCTTTGTATTTTTCAAGAGGACTATGCATAGGCACTTCTTTATTTTTGGGGCGGAAGAGGGATCCCCAATTATTGAGAGAAGAAGAGGTTGTTCCTTCAGATAATCATGTAAGACCTCCGATATAGGTTAGCTCATTCAGATTTTCCCCTTCTCTGTTTCTACTAGTTGGATCAGCTTGAACACACATAGCAGAAGGCTAAGTATAGGCATGGTGCTTCCTAGTGTGGACATAGGTTCATGGTTGGATGAAAACCATCCTTGCATATGGTTTGTATTTTCCATCAAGACTTCAGCAGCTGAAGGTTATAACCAAGCACAGAGAAGACGGACACAAGAATGGCCAAGTGTTGCAGTGTCACAAATCTCTTCAAATTTCAACCACATACTCTATTCAAAATCTAGAACGTAGTAGTTGGCAGCACCTATTTCCAGAAACAAAACTAGTAATATACCAAGCAAACAAAACAAACGTAAACAAAAATAGTAAGCAAACCAAACCAAGTGAAAACAACAACAAGCAAGCAAAGAAAACAATCATGCAAACTAGAAAGCAAAGACAAGCGAAAAAGCAAACACTACTCCTACTCCTACGTTAAACGGTCAGTGTTACGTGAAATGAAATTTCTAATGAAGCCACCATAGGCATACCCGACCTGCAATCACAAAGATATGAGCGATTAAAACAGGTAAAAAATGGTGTGCAGCATAAAAATGAAAAAAATTGAAAAACTTGCACACGAGAGAGAAGGTATCACCTGTGGGCGGAGGCCTCTTGCGAGTGTGTGTTGTTCTGCACCAAGTTTCTCAACGAGTATGAGGAAGAACTGAAGCTTGTTACCTACAACATGACTTTCCAAGTAATATTGTTCCATCCATTCAACAATTGGATCATAAAATTCGTGATGGATGTTATGAAATATTTGTGATCTTTGAGTAGACGGATTCCTAATTCGAGAGAGGGGATCACGATGGGAATCTAATATGAATAGATAGATCTGGTCATTCTCATCAGTCATGTCAAGACCGTGAGGACCTACCATAACCATCAGTGCAGGCCAAAGTTCCTCACTTTCTTGACATAATTCTAAGAAGAAAGATGTTACATGGTGAAGATCATAGTGCGTGAAGCAACTATCATTGGATGTATTGTTGGGAAAATGATAAACTACATGATATGCACCCAAGATAGAAGAGAAATCAGAACAGTTGGTCAAGATGCCACATTCCCAATTTGACATGAACAAAGAAACCTTTTGAACAATTGTACGAACGCTCTGAATGAGGGAACCAACTAGGCATGATAGAATACCCACCTGCAACTAGTGAAAAAGTGTGTAGGCATCATGGTCATCACAGAAATGTAGAAAGGATGTCAACACTATGAATGTGTGAAACTGGTTGGGGTGTGATGAAATGAGAGTAACTTGATTCACGTGATAGGTTGTGCGCTTGTCATCACACAAGGAGATTGTTGGTGTGATGAGTGGGCATATTTGACATGCAAAATTTGCAAAAAGACCAAGGAGTTGACTACGAGAGAGAACATCTGATAAGTGTGATTCCAGATAGAGATGATTAAATTCACTATCCCATGATTGGATGAGGGATGGACACTCCCAACCTGAACTGGATGTAAGAGAGGTGCATGAAGACAAACATCTTGTAATGGACTCATGGATTCGATCATTAGCAAAAATCTGAAATTTTGAAATGCCTTACCCCGAACAGTAAATATTCTTTACATGGGCATCCACATCGAGTGCAACCATGCAGATAAATGGATTGTGCATGAGAAATGAGATATGGTTTGGTTTGAAGGGCTTACCAAAGTCACGAGATCCTGACATAACCATCAACAGACGTTGAAGTGCCTCGGCTCCCTGGCATGTCCCGAGACTTTCCAGAATTGAAAAATTGCATTTTGGGATGTGAACCAGATCATGCATGGCTCGAGGATAGCTATTGTTACTAATTTCAAAACTTCTCTTAGGATGACAATCATCTTTGTCACAAGCTTCATCAAAATTTTCAGCAAGATAACTCGACAAGTTGTCTTCATGCAACACACAAGATGATGACGGATTGGAAGAGTCCTGTGCGTTGAAACTATTTTCATCATGGAAAACCTCTTTTCCTTGTGTTGATCAAGGAGATAACTCAAAATATTAAGAAGCAAGAGAATGTGGAGTGCCTCTGATGCATGTTGATGTGCTGTGAATGATAGGACACACAGGCAAGTGAGGTGCAGAGGAAGCTTCGATATGGATGTTTGTTTTGACCGGTGCACATTCCAGATATGAGTTAGAGTGTATATGAGATGACAATAGATCATATTATGTGTTTGGTTGTTCATCACAACATGCGGGAGCATGGGAGTGATGACAGCCCAAGACTGGAGGTTGATCGAAAGAATTGACAGTGCATGATGTTTCCCCAAGATTCGAGGATCGAGGATCGATAAAGAATGGAAGCTCAATGTTTTGAGAGGAATTGATTGTGTCTTCACCATCCTACTCCTCTGCATGTATGATGAAACTGCCTTGCACATGAATGCAACTGGAGCCAGTAGCTCAAGAATGAAGAGAGTGCACGCAGCTAGCTTGTGAAGTAGATCGCTCAAGCAAGTCATGGTGCAAGAAGTCATAACTTATAAATGATGGAGGATGGAAGAGATGTAGATTAGACTCAAGGTTTGGGTTAGGAATGGTGATGTCCTCTTGTGGAATGGAGGGATGAGTTTTCGCTGTAGGCTTTCCTAACCATTCTAGAATTTCTTCTATTGGGGCAGGAGACATTTGAGCAGATGGATTGGGAACATGTTGCACAGATTCCTCAGCTTTGCAACCACTAAGAGGGGGCACCCTCTTCGATACATGACGTGTCTCTTGATCCACGAGAGTTGAGGAAGAAGGGAAATCAGGAAGTTCACCATTTCGGGAGACATGAACCAAGCGTTTCAACTCTTGGCTCATCAAGTCAAGGTCCACAAAATGCTCAGGAATTTCATGACATAAGTGAAGGAAGCAAGTAGCAAAGTCTTCAACTGATTCGCCAGGCTTCATTCTTAAATGAGAGATTCTTTCATAGACATCTTGGTGGTCACACTCATCGAAGGCTTGATGGAGCTCCGTGACGAAATTGAGAAGGGAATGGATGGAAGCAGTTGGCAGGGTACGACACCACCAATTAGCATGACCTTCAAGGGTGAGGAAGAAGAGTACGCAAACAAGCTCATCAATATCAATTTCATGAGATTCACAGAAATGAAAAAAATCAAAAATGTGCTCGGTTATGGATGTTATGTCCTCTCCTTCAAACATTAACAAGGACAAGTGATCGAGAAGCTCATCGAGGATTGATAACTGATTAAGGGATAAATGAGAGAAACAACCCGAGAGAACGAAACATGTATTATTCATTGGGTAATATATTCAACCAATATGTAAGGGCTCAGCTTGTCATATAGCCCTCCTTCTAGCGCCAAAATGTTGATGGTGCTGGATCTGCCAACATCAGGGGATCACCCCAGTATGAAGTCCCAACTAGACCTCACACCATTTGGTGTGGGAGTCCCATCCGGTACGATGGCCCAATTGCCATTATCTTAAGGATTTGCCTCAACTCTTGCTTGTCAGCACAAGAGAGTGGTTTGCTTTGTCTTGGAGAAGTGAGGTTCGGGTGCCTAGTGAGTATAAGTGTCACTTATGTCAATGGTTCCTTCATTGTTGAGGGAGATCGTGAGAGTGAGTTCCAGGTCGATTGGGAGCAGTCCCAACACTACTAGGAACACACAAAATAATAGGACATACAGAGCTTCCGAAGGAGAAGTCCACATGAATGCGGCAATCACAACACATAAGGTAAGATAACTTGTACATCACTCAACGGATGAGTTCGAATGAGTGCAACAGTTGTTACAACAAGTTTCATGTGAAAGGTTTGTCTGGTGTCCAACAGAGTAGTCTACATGGGTGAGACAACGTTAACAACATATACAACATATTTCTATTAATATATTATGTATTACAAGAAGTGAAATATTTCAGATGTAGAATATAGGTTAAAGCAACATGCATCACAAGTGTTAAATATTAGTCTTACAACAATTACAATACATCTGTGAAAACGTGCTGGCCTATTGGCAGGCTTCTGAATTAAGCGAAAGTTCCAAGACACATCGTTACACCATACATCACTAACCCCAAGTGTGGGCCATTAGAGCCATTACTTACTCCTCAAAGAAAATATTACAGACTCTCTTGGCTATGTGGGAGGAGTTGAGGTGAAAAATCTTTTGCATGTACAAATGAGGGGGTATTTTTAGCCAAGGGTGAAAACTGACATGGTTGTTTGACTACCCTCATGATTGTTTGACTTCCATGAATTTTTGACTTTACATGACACTTTGTACAACAAGTGGGTTTCTTGGACTTCCACGTTACATTACATTGATTGACAACATAGCCCATAGTGGAGATGTGGGTGACATGACTTGACATGACAATGTTGGTACATTCATGTTGCTATTGTAGTGCATGTCGAGTTACAGTGTTGCTAGGTGATATATATCCTCATGGTGTATCACAGCTTCACCTTCGCATGGCAAAGTGCGTGGAGCCTTCCATGGTCTTTGGTTCGCTTGATGATGCTTAGGTATGTTGCTCCTTGCTTGCATGTTGGAAGGCTTGACATGCTCATCTGTTCACGAAAGGTGCATATTCATCTTTTTGTCCATTCGTGAGCACATCTTGCATGTTTTCTCATATGCCCGTCCGCGAACATCTCTTTGCGTGAGTATCTGTTCATGAGAACATCTCTTCGCATGCATCGTTTGTTCATCCATTTGTGAACCTGTCCTTCTGCATGTGCTCCCTTCGTTCATCTCATTCATCATCTTGGCATGTTTAGTTGTGTAGCTATACCTACAGTCACTCATGATGAGATGACATTAAATCCAAAACCTCCTATTCTACCATGACACATAATCACTTCAAATGCAAGTGATCGGGTGACCGGGAGAGGAAACAAGGTTGCGAAGCAGGATAATGGCTCCGAGCACTGCTGATGAAAACTCTGCAATAGTCACTAAGTGAGGAAGACGGGAAATCCAAGTTGAAAGTGACTATCCATGAGGTCTGGCTCAGTTGGAAGGAAAAATTGCACAAATTTTGGGAGGGACAATCCAGGCTGCAAGGAGGGTCAGTAGGCAAAGATTTTGCAATTTTTGGGAGGAACTTTTGGGAGCCTGGTAGCCAAAAATATGTAATTCCCAAAGGGAATTGGAAGCCAAAACTACATAATTCCCAGAGGGGGCTGGTAGTTTGCTTCTAGGTTCACTGGCAGCCAAAACTATGCAATTCTTAAAGGGAACTGGCATTATGCTGCTAGGATCTATTGGCAGAGAAAACTGCACTGAGGTTGGGAGGTTGGCCTACTAGTCATTTATATGGAATTTCTGAGCTAAGTGGACTGTTGGGCAACAAAAGGCCTGCTCATGAAAATTGTGCAATTTCATTGATGAGAATTCAGTTGACTGCTGGGATGACTGACTAGGAAAACTGCGCAATTTTCTTAGGGAGACAGGTATGGGCACTTGGTGTCTATCTGTCTTGTATGCACAATTTCCTCAGTTAGCTCAGCAAGTAAGGTCAGTGGCCTCTGCACAATTTTTTAGGGGAGTCAGCCCCGGGGTGACTGTCGGGTCAGACTATCCGAGTGGTCAGTATGAAAGTGGAAGAATTTCTTGTGGGAAGCGCCACTTAAAAAGATTTATTTGATGCTTTTGCAATGTTCTGGTTGATAGTCGATCGAGTCGATGGTGGGGTGATGATCCAGATGTGAGACGGAAGTCTGGTCGTCAGAATTTCAAAAAAAAAAAAAAAAAAAACTATTTTTGTGAACGATTGAAAGATGCATAGGTGATCATGCAAACACACGCTCACGTGACTCGAAGACAAAATGACTCAAACCATCCAGACACACATGTTCAACATGACTGACTGACTGTTCAAGTGACAAGCGTGACACTCATGATTGATCGTTCATTGATCGAGATGACACTTGCGTGATAGTGAACGTGACTTTGTGTGTGAGTGCAATATATGCTTTCATAGCAAACACAACAAGCACATACGAAGTGAAGAATTTGAGCATAACCAAGACATGTTCGCAAGCATGACTTAGACACTAGCATGCAGAAACTTGAATGAAATGAACAAGCAAGGCAGATGCAAGGACTCACACAAGCTCACGGATTGAACCCGAGTGTTTGCAGTCATCAAGTGAAACTCTCAAGGAAGGCTTCCAATTTGGGTGTCGGCCAAAATTTTGGAGGGTGGTTGTAGCCGCTACAATAGTATCAAAACCAATTTCTCCCAGCATTGATCAACTCCCTGGATGATCTTGTCCCACACCCCTTGTTTGGCTTTTGTGAGTGCTAGATTTCCTTTCAGCTTGGCCTTCAACTCTTTGATCTCTTGAATTGCATTATGTGACTCTTGGGTGAGCTTATCGATGTTAGAGTTTGCTGATTGAAGTTGTCTTTCTTTCTGAGTCACCTGGACCTTGGCTGCATCTAACTCCCTCTGAACTCTCTCCAACTCATTTCTAGAAATATTTAGTTCTGTTAACGCCTTGGTAAGGTGATCAGTGGGGTTTTGGGGATCGTCTTGGACAAGCTTAGTACATACATGAGAGTCGACTTGACTTTGGAAAACATCCATTCTCTATTGTAGGGCCTCGACTCTTTCTTTATTTTCATTTAGTTCCCTCGTTAACAACTCATTTTCCTTCTTGCTCTGTTTTAGCTCAGGGTTTTGGACATGCTCATCTCCGGTCATCTTTAGCTGCCTTCTCAAGATCAAGTTCTCCATCTTGGATTCCTTCTAAACTACTACCATTGCTACTTCATCTGCTGGACCAAGTCCCATTTTCAAGATCAACTCTTTATAATACTCCTTTTGTTGGAAGAGAGCACGAGACTTGACCTTCTCAACTTTTACATTCTAGACAAGCTTATCTATGTAATCTTGTGCCTGATCAATAGTTATTTGATTCCTATTGATATCATTGTACAAAATTTCCCCCACTTTCCTTTGTAGATTGACCTTGTCCACCAGAGGGATATTGGTCAAGCCGAGAGTCACATCTAGGTCCTGAAACTTGGAACCCGAAGGTATGGTTTGGACAGATGGGTGCTTCAACCTGATTTTCATCTCTTCTTTCTCTAGATTTGTTACAGCTAATAGCCGAGTGTGTCAAGCAGTGACATGTGAGTTCATGTCTTGATGTATCTTCTCCTTTGCCCTTGTGTTTCTCACCTATATGTTCCTGCTATGTGCATAACCTGTCCCTGCTGCATAAAGACTGTCCGCAGACTTTGGGATGGCTACCTCAGTCGAGGATGTTGTTGAAACTTCAAGAGGTATCTCCAAATTAACTTGAAATCCTCGGTTTTCAGTCACTTGTTCCTGGAGTTGGATTCTTAGTACTTCCTCTTCCTTATCTTGTTCACGTTCTTGTTCCTATCCTTGCCCTTGAATTTTGGCTCTTTTATGAGTTGTTCCTTCTTCCATGTCAGTTGTCCCTAAGGTGTCAGCAATCCTCTTTTGTGTCTTGTCTGTGTTGATTGGGGATTCGGTCTCCATGTCTGTATTAAGAGGCTAGGAATCAAAGTTAGCTTTCCATTCGACCTTGGGCTTAGGATCATGCACATAGGTTGAGGCTTTAATCTTTTCACATCTTTGAGCAAGGAGACCTCAGGGATCGTAATGCTAGACTTGACCTTTCTCGAATTCCATGGCTTCGAGCATAGTTTCAATTGTTTTAAAGGCTTTCCTAGTGCTTATCACAAAAGGACCTACTGATTGTCCCATTTTAAAGATGTAACCTTTCTTAGTCGTTACAAAGTGGAGCATATCAACATGGCATATTTTGCTAAGGAACTCGAGGGAAAACACTCTCATTGGTAGGAACACTGACAAATGATAAGGGGGCAGCTCTCACCTGTACACTCGGATCTTTGTGTAATCCTCATATAGGTACCAGTCCCCAATGGAAATTTTCTCACGAAGATGGAGGAGCTCTTTTTTCTTAGGGAAAATTTTGGAGGGGGAGATTTCATGAATGATTCAGTAGGCGATAGCCATGAAGGATGAAAGGAATTGAGAATAGCCTCCCAAGCCTAGCCTTTTCCTTACAAAAATGTTCCAATATTAGACTGGATTTCTTTCCTCATAAGGGGTAAACACGTCCAAGTGAAGGCATTGGAATTCTTCAATGTGACTATAGAGAAACAAATAAAATAATAGTGAGTAGTAACCGAAGGTGGCAGTGGCTCTAAGGTAACTGAATTGAAAACGGATGGAGTTTGAAAGGTACTCTAGGATGTTCAACTGACATCCATGTTGTTTCATCTTGTGTAGACATCCGAGAGCCACCCAAATTAATTTTAAAGTGGATTTCTTTCCTAAAATACCAACGATAGTGGCTAATATTGGTTGAATGGAGGGTGAGTAAATGGGAGCTAAACATATGAGGGCAAGGTTTTAGCTTCAAGGGTGAGAATTGTCTCTAGGAAGGAATGCATTTATCTCACAGGGGGTGTCGTGAAATGTCCCTCTAGGGTTGAATCGATGAAATTGCACATGGAGGAAGATGTAGGGAAGTTGAGAGCTCTCTAGATTAGAAGAGGGGCTATTTTTAGGATTTCTTTCCCTGAGGGAGAAACAAAACAATTCTTCTTAACCTGGTAGGAGTCCATCAACCAAATTATGAACTCAGGGATATGATGTACTAGGGGAGCAATCTAGTAGTATAACCCAGAAGATACAACTCAGAACGATCTTCATTCTTCACATGGCTTGAGAATATTTCATAACGGAGTTTGGTGAGGGAAAAGGGACAAGCAAGGTTTGTGACATGAGCCTCAGTGCCGATCAGAGGACTAGCACCAGGGTTCTTGACCTCATGAGTGTTTGGGGTTGCAAGGGTTGTGTGTTTCATCCCTACGAATAAAACAAAATGAGCAAACAAGGAGACTGGGTGGTGTCGGGTTACCTGGAGCCCGCAGGGGAATGAAAGCTACTTGGGAGGATGCCCATAGTCTTTGGGAGAATGGACAGAAGACTCCTACATAGTTTTCCAGGTAGGAGATTCTTTGACCGTAATGAAGAATCGTTGTCGAGTAAAGATTTTTAGGGTTTTATTTGTTTTATGCAGAGTTATACGTTCAAGACTAGGTGGCGAGAGATAGAGGCGCAAGACAAGGACACGTGGAGGCGAAGGATTGGTTGGGAAGGGTAGGGGATGAGCTCATATTACCTAAAAAAAAACTTTACTTTTACCTTTTACTTTTTAAGCAAACGTCACCATCTTGCTGATATCCAAATTTTGAGAGTGAATGAGAGGAGTCCACCTGGTAGGTGGTCCCTTCTCGTTTCGGCAAGGAGCATCGTAGCATGGAGAAATCTTCTATCAGGGCCAAAATTGATCAGGATCATTCATCAAGTGCTGACTTATTCAAAGTCGGGGCTTGCGACAGTGTTAAACTACGTGCGATTATGCTGCTGAAACTGCACTTGGACATGGCCACATGTGGATTGCAGGGAGGGGAGAAGCCTAACCTTTAACTGAGTAAACCTTATTCCATAATTCTTCCTGCATCATTTGTTTTAAACCCATGCCCATGTCATGGGAGTGATTGAGGGATTAATGAGGTAAATATTTACTTTGTCTAAGGGGCTAGTCACCTGGAAGGTTGGATGGATCCTAGGGGTTTTGCAATGGGTCTGGAAGGTCTATGTTGTTGTATTCCATAAGTTCTACTTCCTTAACTGACACATAGGGAGTTGAATCATATCATAGTAAATCTTCATCACATGTTTACCCCAGTTGAGCGATTACTTGGGTAGATGTCAGAGGAGGGTGTTATAGAGTCGTGTCAGAGCATGGTTCATGCCTCAGACTAGATGGGTGATGTGTTGGCCATGCATTCATGTCAGTTGTGTATGTGTTCCTTATGCTTGTGGCCTATGTTCTTGTTGCATATGCATGGTGTTGGTCATGGTTGCAGTGATGTCACCATGTGAAGGTTGATGGTTCTGTTGTGGGATGTGTCGTCATGAGTGTATTATTTGTTATGCATTGTTTACGCATATCAAGTGCTTACGTGTTATCAAGTGTACATTGGTACGATTTTTTTTTCATGCATGAGGTCATGGTATGTGATTGATATAGTTGTGCATTGATGACTGGACTATGGTTGGAATGATGTCTATTAATTTTTATATCTATATGCTATATGTATATATGTTGTTATGATTATGTTCATACATGTATTGCATTGATCGGTTCATCTTGCAGGAGATATCCTCCTCGAATGATGCTAAGGTAATTTGGTTTACTTATGATTTGGTTTAGCTGACATAAGATGCCTTATAGGAAAGAGATCAAAATGGCTAGCAAAATGCTAGACTATAGTTCACGAGATTCTCCTTATGGATCAGATGGGCAGCATGGTGTTGGGAATTATTTTAACTTCGTATGCACATTGAGAAGCTTGAAGGCAGAAATAAGGAGTTGCAAAGAAGATAATGACATAATCATATAGGCACAGGAGAAAGAAGCAGAAGTCAATGTAGTAATCCTTCAGAGTTTATCATATTTGCAGCAACATGGACGACTTCAGATCAGTCGTGAATAGAAGGAAAAAATTAATGGGGCATATGGTAGTAGGTCTCATGGTGGGTACAGGTCGGATAGAGATGACACGATCAAATATGGCAAGTTATTGGACAACTCGTATAGGAGAGATGATAAACACATGTACTATTTTAGTTATGGTTCTGACATGTATCATGATCTTCGTCATTATCATCCTTATGGGAGGAGTGACAAGGGATATTTGCTGGATGTTTTAAGAAAGCAAATCCACCTACATTTGATGGAGAGATGAAGAAAACACAGGATGCAAAAGCATGGCTGCTTGGAATGAATAAGTTCTTCAGGTTACATGATTACTCAGAGAACATGAAGGCCAAAATAACTACATTTAGTCTTAAAGGTAAAGTAGATATCTCGTGGGAAGATGTAAAGAACATTAGAGATATTTATGAGGAGTTGACTTGGAGGGAATTAGAGATACTATTCAGGAAGAAGTATATGTCAAAGAGATAATATGATGATAGGAAAAAAGAGTTTTATGAGCTGAAGATGGGCTCTATGACCGATGAGGAGTACACTAGAAGATTTCTCGAGTTGTTGAGGTATATGCCTTACCTCAAGGAGGAGAAGGCCAAGATTTGGATATTCATCAGTGGGTTGTTGATAGCATTTAAAGACAGGATTGAGTTTGATGAGCCTAGATCATTGGAGGAGGCTATTCGAAAGTTAAAGCATTGTTATGAACAATCAAAGTGCATATCTGAGACTAATCCAGACTGGAAAGGTAATGAAAATAACACAAGAAGATCAGACAAGAAGTGAGAATGACCTTAGGGTACATGTAATAAAGGGAGTGAAACACCATCTAAGAAGTTCAATGCATCTGACAGAGGATAGGGACTTCAATCTGAGGAGAGGAATAAGGATGAAGGTTGGAAGCCTTTGTAGTGTTGGACTTGTGGAGGAGAGAATCACAAGAGAGATTGTCCACTGCATTAGGGTGGTACACTACATATCTACAGTGCTCAGGAGGCGCAAACAAAGGGAGATGTTGGATAGAGTATTCTTAGGATCTATGCAGCGTTGGATAATAGGTAGGCATATCACCAGGCATATATTATCAAGATGGACTGAAAGTTTTGTGATTAACTTGTTTCTATTTTGATTGAACCTCGATCTAATTATAGTTATGTTCATCCTGACCTGGTGGATAAGTGTGGTTTGAATAAAGAAGTACATGCAGAGTCTTGGTTAGTGCAGTTCGCTACAGGTACAAAGTAGTGATTTCATCATTGGGTAAGAGCTCATGCATTTGATTTGAATGGTATGCCTGCCACAACACATTTGAATGTATTACAGTTTGGATCATATAGTATGTAGGTGGGCATGGACTGGTTGTATCTTCATAGGACCAAAGTGGATTATTATGACAAGGCTATTGAGTGTTTGGATGAAACTGGGGAATAAAGAGTCTTGCAGGGTAAGAAGAAAGCAACATCAGTAAGAATGGTGACAACTATGTATGCCATGCATAGTCGCAGGAAAGGGTGTGTATTATTTGTAGTGCATATTTCTAGTGACAAAGGTAAGGAATTTGGGTATGCAGATGTTTTGAGAAGGTACCCAAATCTACAATAGTTTCAAGATGTATTTACTGCATATATTTCAGAGTTGCCACATCACAGGCAAGTAGACTTTTTATTGAGTTGGCACCATGGGTAGCACCAACATCTAAGGAACCTTACAAGATGAGCACTCTAGAGTTGGTAGAGTTGAAGCTACAGTTGAAGGAAATGTTGGACAAGGGATACATTAGGCCAAGTGTATTTCCATGGGGCACACTGATACTGTTTGTGAAGAAGATGGATGGTATTGTTAGGTTGTGCATTGATTACAAATAGTTGAACATAGTGACCATCAATAATAGGTATTCGTTGTCGAGGATTGATGATTTGTTCGATCAGTTGAAGGAAGCAGCAGTGTTCTCGAAGATTCATCTGAGATTCAGATATCATCAGGTACACAGTAAAGAAGATGACATTCATAAGAGAGATTTCCGAACCAGGTACAAACATTATGAGTTTGTTGTAGTTCCATTTGGTTTGATTAATGCTCCAGCTACTACTTTTATGTGCTTGATGAATAGTGTGTTGTGTCCTTAATTGGACAATCTTGTTATTGTGCTCATTGATGATATATTGGTATATTCTAAAAATGAAGAAGAGCATGCAAAACACTTAGCAGCAGTATTGAGATTATTGAGAGAGCATCAGTTGTATTCTTAGCTCAGCAAGTGCAGTTTCTTTCAAATTGAGGTACATTACTTGGGACATGTGGTTTCCAAGGAAGACATAGCAGTGGACCCAAAAAAGGTAAGAGCTATCATGATGTGGGCAGCTCCTAGGAATGTGGATGAGGTGAGATCATTCATTAGGTTAGCAAGGTATTACAGGAAGTTCATCAGGAACTTCTCGCAGATTTCTTATCCTATCACATCATTGCAAAGGAAAGGAAAGAGTTTGAATGGATAGAGGAATGTGTAGCTAGTTTTGAGCAGTTAAAGATATTTTTGACACATACTCCAGTGTTAATAATCACAAATCCAGACAAATAGTTTGTGGTATGTACAAATGCTTGCAAAGAGAGGGCTTGGTGGGGTCCTTATGCAGGAAGGAAAAATAGTGTGTTATGAGTCACAGAAACTAAATGAGCATGAGCATAAATATTTGACACGTGATCTTGAGTTGGAAGAGATCATCCATGCATTGAAGATGTGTAGGCACTATCTTCTTGGCAAATGATATGTATTGATGAGTGATCATTGTTAGCTTTGTTGGTGTTTGGCCCAAAAATGGATCCAAATCACTCCCAAAGTCTCCAAAGTTTGCTTAAAATCATGCAAATGGATCCAAATATGCTCCAAAGTGTTGCCTAAGTCTTCAAAAGTGCTTAGAATCGTCTAAAGATCCAAACAAGTGAGGGAGGAGAGCCCTTGGATGGACAGAAATGCACTATCGGGAGGCTAAAACACTTCAAAATCATGAAAAACCATGTATCGAAGGCTTAAAACTCAAGAATGCACATCAGTTGTTAGATCTGGCCAATCAACGACCCAAATCTAAGTGGAAAATCACAAATCGGTGGTCGCAGGTAGTGGAAATTGGCGCTGGACACTATCAATCAACGATCGTCGATGATAGGATCGGCGGGTCGCAATCGGCAGAGGCAAATTGGCAGTATTGGCACAAACAATATGGAAGTTGCGACTGCGATCGGTGATTAAACGTGGACCATCGATCATGCACGCAGATCGACGACCCATGTTACATCGTCAGATCGCTATTGGTGGAAACCATTTGGGGTGGGGCCTATGCACAAGCATGTGTGTGACCCGATGAGCCGGACCCGATGACGTTATATACGATATTTGATAAATTTTCGGGTCCACGAAAAGGCCGGTTTTAATGCATTTTCCATGTATTTCGTTATATAACAAAATACAAAGGGAAACAAGGCCAGTGCTGATTACAATGAATCCCGGACCCGAAAGGGTTCGAGAAGGGAAATACATAATTTTTTAAGTCCGCCAAGGCTGATTTTTCATGGTTTTCAATGTTTTTCACGTATTTCCAAATATAAGGAAAATACACAAAAGCAGGTTTTTTACGATTTGCGATGGTGACAAGAGCGGACCCGATAGAACATAAAGCCGTGTTTAAGGACTTTTTGAAGTTCGAAAAGGACAGAGAGGGGCGGGAATTCTCAGCGTCTCTGTGTTTTCTGTTTAAAACAGAAATATTCATTATTTTCAATAAAAGACCACAATAGGACAACGTTGTTTTGTTTTAACATAAAGCATGCATTGTTAAACTATTGAAAGGGCCACAGCACGCGCAGCTCCTCCACAAACCAACATAGAGGCTGAGAAGCAGCACAGCGCATCAATAGCCCAGCACAGTTCATCAAAACAAAAATTATGGGGCATCTCTAGCATGAGAGAGCCCCCAGATAGCGTAGCAAGCTATCCAAAATATCTGAATACTTATTCCTCTGTAAAAAGGATAAAAACTCTAAGCCACGCTTGCCTATTGAGGGAATCAATCAATTAACAAGACAGATCAAGACTTTGAGCCTCTTACAGCTCAGGAGCATTGTAAACAAAATATAAATAGCTGAAATTAAGATGTAATAAGGGTTCAACTTCTGGAGATTGTTCCTCCTCTGTTCCTTCAAGCTTCTCATCTTCATTCTAGCAATATAAGCTTCTTTTGTTATTATATGTTCAATGTCCATTCTCTTTGTTGTTCTATACTTGCACTTGAACAATTTTTTTATGTTTTCTTTTGTGTCTAAGGCCAGATAACTGTCATCTTATCTCTGCTTTGATGAATTAGATCTGCAAGCTTCTTTACTACCTGTAGCTAGCCATTCATATGTGGTCATATATGCATCTGCAGGTATAGTCCATATTCTCTTTTGTTGCCTATAGCTAGCCATTCATTTATGTTTATGTATGTAATCTGCCGGTACAATCAGTATTCGCCATCTATCCATTGAATCTATAAATTATTGAGCATTAGTGGTCTAAAGCCTCATATTGCTGAGAGTGTTCATGCATGTCTTGAGTGAGAATAGAGCTAAAATGGTTATCTGACTTGATCCAAACCATCATCTATTCCAATAGTTCTAAGAACACTATTGAAGATTATATGTTACCAAGCATCTCTAAGCTACAACCTAGGAGACTTTCCTGGAGTGATAACATAATTGGCGTCGTTTTTGGGGAGAGGAAACTAAAGCTCAGCTTCCCTGGGAAATGACACATATCCAGCTTTGATGATAGACAAAGTATGGGCACATTTTTGGTTGTAATCATCATCTGGTGACTCTACTAGAGGTCGAACCTCTTGGCGACTCCACATCATAGTTCTAGCTCAGTTTATGAGGCATACTCGGAGAAATCCTCAAAAGTCACAAGCTGACCCAGTACCTAACCCTGAAAATATCGTCAAAGAAAGAAAGGTATTGTAGAAAGGAGCATCAAGTTCAGGTAAACCTAAACAATCTTCTATATCTCTTCAAGAAAGGCTTGTAATAGAACAAATGCATGTTGAGAGTATAGCTTCTAATACTGGCAGCGAAGAAAAACTCTCAGAGATTTATAAAGCTCCTTATTTTTTAGGTTCTCCTTTTGTTGTATGTCCAAAGGAAATCTCACCTCCTATCCATCATACTCCTTTAGTCTTAGCAGTCACTCCTCAGCCCTCTATTATTTAGACTGCCAATACTCTTTTAGCCACCACAGCTATGGCAGGCCCACAAGCACCTACCAAAATGGAAAGAATCATAGCTACTAGGTATGGACCTCTAATACTGCCCACTCCTTTGAATGTTATGCCTACTGGAGAATATCAGAAGTATATGCCTAAGTTCACTGGAACTGAAGGTGTTTCAGCTGAAGAACTTCTTAAGTCATTCTATAGCTATGTTGATAACCTGGACATTAGTGAAGATGATGTCTGGATGAGAGTCTTTCTCCAAAGCCTAGATGGAGAGGCTAGAAAATGGTTCAGGGAACTGATCCCAACGTCTATAGTAGATATTGAGGCCTTAGATGATGCATTCCTAAAGCATTGGGGGGATAAGAAGGATCTCCTTTACTACCACACTGATTTTGGGAACTTAAAGAGGGAAAATGGTGAGTTGTTGTCTGATTTTAATAAGAGATTTAACCGCATGTACAGCAAGATACCAGCTGAAGTGAAACCCACCACTACCTCTACTAGACTCATCTATGCCAGAGCCTTTGGTTCTGACTTATGTTTACTATTGAGGGAGAGGTGATGTGCTTCTTTGGCTGATATGCAAGATGCAGCCCTCGAAGTAGAATCAAACATCATGGCTGCAGAAAAGCTCAAAGGTAATGCTGATAGAAGGAGACAGAGGGGTGAGCCTTCATCATCTTCAGATCCCAAGATCGATAAAATGGCCAAGATGATAGAGTCATTAGCCTCTGAAGTTTCCAAATTAAAAGTTGAGCAGCATTCTGGGAAAGGAAGGGTTCCTAATACCTTTGCTCCTCCAAATCCATATCCATATAGAAGAGCAAATGAGCAGTTGCATATTTTGCAAAGAAACAAAGATGCCAATGAAGACCAAAGGGTGAAGACCCCTTTTCAAAATTCAGTCATGGAAGAAGAGGAGTTTGAAGAAGATAATGAGATCCATTTTATGGAATACAAAGGTAGCACCATTTTTTAACCAAAGATGCCTATGAGAAGTCACTATTCAATGACTAGATCAGCCAACAATGGGATGGTGAAGCTGTTCTACAAATTGTAGATCAGAACAAATATAATCTTAGGTCAAAAATAAATAATGCCAAGGAGACTCTTGTTCATAAAGTTGTTGTCCCTACAAAACAACAAGCTAATAAGCAGAAGCAACTAGCAGTTGATCCTATTATCCTCAACGCTCCAGCCATAGAGATAAGAGGCCTAGACAAGTCCCTTTCTTCTTTCAGTTTTCAATCAGAAATCCAGAAGCTAAGAATACCTATGCCTCTAATTGAACCAGTGAAGAATGAGTCCTTCAAGAAGTCTATCCTTGAGGCTCTTGAGCCTAGTGCCATCCAAGCTTCCACTGACTATGTAAATCTGCAAGATGACCAACCAGTTGTTATTCTCAGCCCAATGATTGAAAATTGTGAAGGCATCTCCCCATCATTCTATGTTTCTTTGTCTATTCATGATGAAATCCTTCATAATTGCCTTGTGGACACTGGAGCCAACCATAATCCAATGCCCAAGACTGTCATGGATAAGCTCGGTCTTGACATTACCAAGACTTATCAATTGGCCTCTACGCAGCTTAAAAAACCAGTTTGTTAGATCACAGAGGAAGAAGGCCCACAGATTTGGGACATGTTATTTGATGGGGCTTGCTCTAAGGAAGTTGCAGGAACAGGTGAAGTCCTTGTGTCCCCCTCACAAGAATGCATTGATTCATTTTTTATATTAACTTTTCAGGTCATAAATGACATGGCAGAGTATGAAGTAGACTTTATCATTCAGCAGGTGTAGAAAACCTTCCAAGCAAAACATCCAAGGCTGAAAACATACAAAGATGAGGTGAAATATAGACCATATCTACTTGATAATGTCAATTGCTGGAAATTTTTTGAAGTAGAGGATCAAATCAATAGGATTTTGCGAGTCTTTGATTAATTAGCTGATATGCACATTAACTAAGAGAAAGAAACCTTTCATAGAAAGGTAAAAAGGGTCAATTTTCAGTTTGGTGATTGTTTTCTCAAAAGGAATGCATCAAAGGAAGGAGGAGATGTTTTTGATGGCCCATTCAATGGGTTGTTCTTTGAACTTTATTTCAGTTAAGGCTTTCAAGCCTTGGTATTGTAAATATGTTGTTTTCAAGTTTTTATTTCATGCTAAATAGACTCCATGCCAAATGCAACACTAGGAGGAAGATTTGATCTTGTTTTTTTACAGGAAAGGCATTGTTCTATAGTTCTTGAAACCTCATAGGGAGGCTTTCATCCCTAGAAGGAGCCAATGTTAGCTTTGTTAGCATTTGGCCCAAAAATGGATCAAAATCACTCCCAAAGTCTCCAAAGTTTTCTTAAAATCATGCAAATGGATCCAAATATGCTCCAAAGCGCTCCCTAAGTCTTCAAAAGTGCTTAGAATCACCTAAAGATCCAAACAAGCGAGGGAGGAGAGCCCTTGGATGGACATAAATGCATTATCGGGAGGCTAAAACACTTCAAAATCATGACAAACCATGTATTGGGGGCTTAAAACTCAAGAATGCACAACAACCGTTAGATCTAGCCGATCAACGGCCCAGATTTAAGTGGCAAATCACAAATCGGCGGTCGCAGGCACTGGAGATCGGCATTGGACACCGTCGATTAGCAATCGTCGATGATCAGATCGGCAGGTCACAATCGGCGAAGGCAAATCAACGGTATTGGTGCAGACAATATGGAAGTTGCGACTGTGATCGGTGATTAAACATGGACTGTAGATCGTGCGCGCGGATCGACAGCCCACGTTACATCGTCGGATCGTTATCGGTGGAAACCATGGGGTGGGGCCTATGCACAGGCATGTGTGAGACCCGATGAGCCAGAACTGATGACGTTATATACTATATTTGATAAATTTTCAAGTCCACGGAAAGGCCGGTTTTAATGCATTTTCCATGTGTTTCGTTATATAACGAAATACAAAGGGAAACAGGGCCAGTGCACAATCGACAGTCCACGTTACATCGTCGAATCGCTATCGGTGGAAACCATGGGGTGGGGCCTATGCACAGGCATGTGTGCAACCCGATGAGCCGGACCCAATGACGTTATATACAATATTTGATAAATTTCCAGGTTCGTGGAAACGCCGGTTTTAATGCATTTTCCATGTATTTCATTATATAACGAAATACAAAGGGAAACAAGGCTAGTGTCAATTGCGATGAAGCTCGGACCCAAAAGACTCTGGGAAGGGAAATACATAATTTTTGAAGTCCGCCAAGGCCAATTTTTCATGGTTTTCAATGTTTTTCACGTATTTCCAAATATAAGAAATATACATAGGAGCAGGCTTTTTGCAATTTGTGATGGCGACAAGGGTGGACCTGATAGAACACAAAGCCATGTTTAAGGACTTTTTGAAGTCTGAAAGGGACAGAGAGGGGTGGGAATTCTCAACGTTGCTGTGTTTTCTGTTTATAACAGAAATATTCATTATTTTCAACATAGGTCCACAATAGGGCAGCGTTGTTCTGTTTTAACAGAAAGCATGCATTGTTAAACTATTGAAAGGGAAATAACACACGCAGCTCCTCCCCAAACCGACATAGAGGCCGAGAAGTGGCATAGCGAATCAATAGCCCATCACAGCTCATCAAAAAAAAAATTATGGGGCATCTCTGGCATGAGAGAGCCCCCAGACAGTGCAACAAGCTATCCAAAATATCTGAATACAGTTATTCCTCTGTCAAAAGGAGAAAACCTCTGAGCCACGCTTGCCTATTGAGGGAATCAATCAGTTAACAAGACAGATCAAGAATCTAAGCCTCTTAGAGCTCAAGAGCATTGTAAACAGGCTATAAATAGGTGAAAGTAAGATGTAATAAGGGTTCAACTACTGGAGATTGTTCCTCCTCTATTCCTTCAAGCTTCTCGTCTTCATTCTAGCAATATAAGCTTCTTTTTCTATTATATGTTCAATGTCCGTTCTCTTTGATGTTCTATGCTTGCACTTGAACAGTTTGTTCATGTTTTCTTTTGTGTCTAAGGCCAGATAACTGCCATCTTATCTCTACTTTGATGAATTAGATCTGCAAGCTTCTTTACTACCTGTAGCTAGCCATTCATATGTGGTCATATATGCATCTACTGGTACAGTCAATATTCTCTTTTGTTGCCTATAGCTAGCCATTCATTTATGTTTATGTATGCAATCTGTTGGTATAGTTAGTATTCTCCATCTATCCATTGAATCTATAAATTATTGAGCATTAGTGGTCTAAAGCCTTGTATTGGTGAGAGTGTTCACGCATGTCTTGAGTGAGAATAGAGTTGAAATGGTTATCTGACTTGATCCAAACCATCATCCATTCCAATAGTTCTGAGAACAATATTGAAGATTATATGTTACCAGGCATCTCTGAGCTGCAACCTAGGAGAGTTTCCTGGAGTGATAACAATCACAATGGATTGCGGTATCTATTTAACCGACCAAATTTGAATTCTAGGCAAGCTAGATGGTTGGCCACGATTAGTGAGTTCGACTTTAACATCAGGTATATTAAAGGTAAAGAGAACATGGTTTTAAATGCTCTTAACATACGAATATAGGGGAATCATATATCAGCTATGAGCTCCTATGAGACAAATCTATAGGATAGGATCTTGCAGGTAGGTTAGTAGGATGTTAGGAATATCGAGCTTAGGCATAGGTTGTAGCAGAGTAAAAGTACATGTATAAGTATAGGTACAGGTGCAGGTTTAGGTGCACAGGATGTGGAGTATTGTCTCACAACATATGGATTGGTCAAGTTTAGAGACATGATATATGTGTCAAATAGCAGTGAGCTCAAGAAGGTTATCTTGAGGGAGTTTTATTTGAAACCATATTCAGGTCACCCAGGCTATCAGAAGACACTAACAGCAGTGAAGAAGTTTTACTATTGGTCAAATTTGAAGAGAGACGTGGCATAGTTCATGGCTAGGTGCTTGGATTTTCAACAGGTGAAGGCAGAATGTAAACACCCAGGTGGACTACTACAGGCGATTCTGATTCCAGAGTGGAAATGGGAGGTCATTTCCATGGACTTTATCACAAGTTTACCGAGGAAATCTAGAGAACATGATTCTATCATGGTTTTGGTGGACAGGTTGATGAAGGTAGCACACTTCATTCCAGTGAAGTCTACACACTCAAAAAATGATGTAGTATAGGTCTTCATCAGAGATGTGGTGAGATTGCATGGTGTTATGCAGAAGATTGTGTCAAACATAGATGCAGAGTTCACTTCCAAGTTATGGAAGAAATTTTTGCAAGATTGGGTACAAAGTTGGCCTTTAGTACAACTTATCATCCACAGACAGATGGACAAATAGAGAGGGTCAACAAGATATTGGAGGATATTTTGAGGATGTATGTGATGGAACAACAACAAAAGTAAGAAGAGTATATTCCACTGGTAGACTTCACTTACAACAATGGGTATCACGAATCTTTGAGGATGAGTCAGTTTGAGGCATTGTATGGGCAAAGTTGCAATACTCCCATTAGTTGGAGTGATCCAGTTAACAAGGTATTGATTAGACCAAACATGTTAGCAGAAATGGAATAGGAAGTGCAGGTAATCAAGACAAATATAAAGCAGCACAAGATAGGCAGAAGAACTATGTAGATTGAAACATGTTATTTAAGGAGTTTCAAGTTGGGAAGTAGGTGTACTTGCACATCAAGGCGAAGAAGAGCTCCTTACAAATTGGATCGTGTGCCAAGATGGCACCTCGGTTTTGTGGACCTTTCAGGATTCTTGAGAGGATTGGACCAGTAGCTTATCAACTCGCAGTACCTCCAATAGTGAAATTCCATGATGTTTTCCATTTGGAATTACTTAAAAAATACGTTAAAGATGTTGATCACGTGATTGATTGGTTTGTATTGTAGGTGGATCCAGGAGGAGAATTCCAACCAGAACCTCAGTGCATTTTGCAGAGAAAAACGCTCATGCTTCGGAACTAAGCAATCGAGCATGTTAAAGTATATTGGAAGCACTTTGGGTACGATGAATCTACATGGGATATGGCATATTAGATTTGGGTTATGTATCCTTCTTTATTCGTTGATTGAGCGAATGTTTTGGTATATTTCTTTTGTATATATTTCAATATATGTTTTGGTATATGTACATATGTATATGGATGTAAATACCATCATTAGTTGCGTTATAAAGATCCAATAAGCGGTATGGGTGTCATGTCATTATGGTTGTCATGTTGTTATGTTGTTATGTTGTCATGTTGGTTTGCTTCTTAGCAGGTTGATCATTGTAAATAATGTAACGAGCTAATTTATAAAGATCCATGGGCAGTATGTTTTGTTTGCAAGAGTTTTATGGTTATAGGTTTCATTGAACACTGAGGACGGTGTTCCCCCAAGGGGGATGGTTCTGTAATAGCCCTTGTCAAAAATCCATGTAAAAACTAATAAAGGTAAAATAAGACCTTGGTCATGGGACACGTATTCCAAGCTGAATGTTGGTAAAAAACATAGTGATTGGGATCACTTGTGATTAATTAATGGCTAAGTAAATTAGCAAAGGCAATGGCTAAGGCTTTGGAAAGGAAAAGTGGCATTTATTGGCATTTTATTTATGAAAATAATGGAAATTAGGATAAAGGAAGGAAAAAGGTCACAGGTTGCATGTGAGGAGGAAAATGAAGGAAAATGAAGAAAACATAGGCCTCATTAATAAAAAGGCTTCTGAGGATCAGTTCACAAACTTTTGTCAGTTCCGTTTTGGAGTTCTCTCTCTATTCTATCTCTCTCTCATACTCTTGGACACTTAGAGTTTTCTTGGAGCACTCTTAGAGGAGTGTGGCATACTTGAGTTTTGGAGCAAGAAGGCAAAGGAAGAGCAGGAAATCGCATGAGGACATTGAGATCAACAACTACAATGTGTTTTTCTTGTAGGTACCGAGTTGCATATATGTTTACCTCACTAGTTTTTGCATGCATGGCATATGCATGTGATTTATTATTTATGATTTGTCATTGACATGGAGGATTTCTTGGATTGACAAGGGTTTTTCCTAGCCTTTCCATTTCCTGGATAGCCATGGCATTGTGGGTTTTACTTTTGTTGTCTGGTTCGTTTTCTTGTGCCTTTGGTTGTGGGTTGACTTACTAGTTCCTGGAAGCCTTGGTTGGAAAAACGCTATGGAAGCCCTGTAATAGCTTGGGTTGAGTTACTAGTCCTAGAATCCTTGGTTGGAAAAATTCTCTAAGAGTCATGTCAACCCTAGTTGGACAAACACTTTGGAAGCCTGACAACAATTGTGGGTTAAGTTACTAGTCCTGGAAGCCCTGGTTGGAACAAATGCTTTGGAGCCCTGTACAACATGGGTAGAGACCAATCTGGTGATGGTTAGTGATGTATGACCATGAGGTGGAATCAATGGTTGAGGTTTGAGGTGGTTTGGCCTTTGGAAGCCCTGGATGGTTTTGATTAATGTGTTTTATAAGATCCCACATTCATGCTTGGAATATGGCACAGGGGTGACTGACTGAAAGAGAGATTTGGTTCAACCTAGTCTATGGTTGGGCAGTTCATGGAAATCCCATACCTGGTCAGCCTATGCAAACGTCAATAAGAGATCTCTTTATCCTTGGTATTTTATAGGTAAATATACCTGTTTATATGTGGTTTATATCGTTGTTATATCATTGATATTTCTGTTGATTATATGTTGGTTATGAATGAGTTTTATGGCAGTGGAAATGTATGGCTCTCATCATGCTTTGGTAATCACTAAAAGTACAATGAATATATGGCTTAATAGATGGTAATGAAATTATTGTGATTAGGCATTAATGCTTCTTAGTGATTCTCAAATAAGTATGAGACCCTTATGCTTAGATCTATTGTTTAAACCTGTAGATTGCATCGTTATGACATGTTTGACAAAATGTTAGTCATGGCTAGTAGGGTTCCAGTCAGGTCCTTGTTCAAGTAATTACATCCATATCATTATTTTCACTGCTATATTTCATTTATGGAAGTTTCATGGAGTTCTGGGCAATTACTTGAGCCCTAGGCCTGAAAAACTAGCATAAAAGTCGATTTCACAAGCACAGAACTGATTGGGAAAGTCCCTAGTCATAGGCATACACATGATGTGGGAGCAACTGGAAGGCCTCACTCGTAGGCATACTTGTGTTGTGGGAGTGACTGGAGGGTCCCAGTCACAAGCATACCCATGATATGGGAGCAACTGGAAGGCCTCAGTTGTAGGCATACTTGTGTTGTGGGAGTGACTGGAGGGTCCCAGTCGCAGGCATACCCATGTTGTGGGAGCGACTAGAGGGTCCCAGTCGCACTCATGCCCTTGTCATGGGAGAAACTAAGTAATTAATGAGGTAAAAAGTTACTTTGTCTTAAGGGCTAGTCACCTAGAAGATTGGATGGCTCCTAGGGATTCTGCAGTGGGTCTGGAAGGTTTGTGTTGTTAATTTCCTTCAATTCCACTTCCTTAACTGACACATAGGGAGTTGAATCATATCATAGTAAATATTCATCGCATGTTTACCCTGGTTGGCCGGTTACTTGGGTAGATGTGGGAGGAGGGTGTTATAGGAGGTAGTTTAACCTCTAGATTCCCTTGGTTGTTTACGAATTGGTTTGTCCTATGAAGATCTCACGTTCATGCTTGAAATATGGCACATGGGTGATTGGCTAGAAGAAAGATTTGGTTTAGCCCAATATATGGTCGGGTGGTACATGGAAGTCCCTAACTTGATTGGATTTTTCATATGGTTAATAAGAGCTAAGCTTCTCTTGCCTTTGATAAGTAAATGTACTTGTAATTATGTGGATTTAATGGTTGTTCTATCATTATTATCTATCTAGTTATATGTTGGTTATAATCTTTGTTATATGAAAGATCTAAGTATGGCTCTTATCACATTTCATTCAATGAATGTATGGTCAATGAATGCATGACCTTATTGGTGTTATGGCAACTATTGTGAGAAGGCGTAAACCCTTCTTATTAAACCTCATATAAGTTTTTAGATCCTTATGTTTAGATATGCATTCATGACCTATAGGTTGCATGTCCAACATGTGTTTGACGAAATGCTAATCCTGGTTGGGATAGGTCAGGTCAAGCTCTAGTTTAAATTTTGGTTTGGAAGCCTTGTTTTTATGTGACTCATCATTTCTGGAAGTTTTACTGAGTTCTGGGCAAGGGCCTGAGTCGTAGACCTGAAAAAGTGGCTTAGAATTCGAATTCATTGGCATAGAATTGACTCTGAAAAGTCCATAGTCATTGGGACAAAAGCCTATGGGAGAAAATGGAGGGTTACAGTCGCTTGGAGGCCTTGGCAAGGGAGCGACTAAGACTCTAGGTTAGTAAATAGAGAGTTAACTCAGGGACTGGACACCTGGGGTTGGGTTGCTCCTGGAGATCCTGTGGCACCTTAGGGATGTCACTAAAGTCCTAAGTTGTTGACTCCATTTCCTTAAGTTCATATGGGAGGTTAAGTCTTATCATAGTGACCCTCATCTCATGTTTACCCCGGCAAACTGGTGATAGTGGGTAAATGTGGGAGGAGGCAATTGCACTTGTACCATTCCAATTGATTTGTCTACTCCACTTGGAGTTGACTTTAGTCTCATTCCCCATAACCATTTCATCTTCATGCTTTACTATATCTAACTACTCAACATTAAAAGGAAATAATGACCATCCCTTCATTGGAGTGTGGAAATGTAGTGTATATATAGCACAAATTTTACAAAATCTTGGCTCACATAGTCCTTATATCTCCCTTTTCATTTTATGTGTGTGTGTGTGGTTTTTTTTTAATGACAATGATAAGATAGCTACAACACCATCTTTTAGGAAATGCTTCTTCAATTTTTTGAAAAGTGGTGATACTACCAGGTTGAAGGATGTTACAACATCAACTACTACAACATTTTTAGAAAATTTAACATTGACAGATGTTATGGCATCTATTGTTACAACATCTGTTGTAATGGTAATTATTTTAGTAGCTTCAATAGTAGCAATTGTTATAACATTAGCTTTTACAAAATTTTCAATAGTAATGGGCATTATAACATCAATTGTTACAACATTTTAAGCAGATTTAACATTGAGAATTGTTATGGCATCTATTGTTATAACATCTGTTGTTACAACATCTTGTGACAACCCCACCCATGGTTCTCTCAGAAAATGCATTATAAATATTTTTTACAAATATGTGAAATTAAGAAAAAGGAACTGAGTCAAAGGGACAAATTCTAGAGTTGGGAAGGAGGATTGCTTGCTTGGGTTGTTGAGATTTTCTTGTGAAAAAACTCTTAAATGTTTGGGGAAACTATTAAAATCTAGTTGGTGCATGAATTAATGAACTTGTTCTTAAAATTGAATGAATTGCAAGGAAGGTACACAAGCCCATGCACTTTGTAACCTTCACAACGGAAAGGGACAAGAAACCATGAGGGGAATTGCGTAGTGTAAGAAATAAAGGACAAAGCAATATATGCAAGCCGGGAAAAGAAGGCAAGACATGAGATTTGAATTCATACTAAGCGAGAGAGGAGATATAATTCGAGCAATAGAAAAATAGAGAAATCTAGTTCGATCAACAGGCAGTGTCGAACAAGAGAGAAGAGAAGGGGATTGGCTCTTAGTTTCCCTGGAGGATGTGGGTTGAGCTACTAGTATTTGGAGCCCTATAATAGTTTGTGGTTTCCTAGAAGATGTGCGTTTAGATAAGATCCCTGGTGTCCTGTAACGCGTTGGGTCCCTGGAGGTTATGGGTCGAGACAAAGTCTCTAGAGCCCTGTAACAGCTTGGGTCCCTAGAGGTTGTGGGTTGGGATGTAATCTCTAGAGACCTATAACAAATTGGGTCCCCTAGAGGTTGTGGGTTGAATAGTAAGCTCTGGAGGCCTAAACAACTTGGGAAGAGGATAATCCTACAACAACATCAAAAGAAGAATTTATTAAAGACTTGGTTATTGCATTACTGTTACATTGGATCCTGGACTCCATGGAAGCAAGCGAATCAATGTGTGTTCACTTGGGGTGAGGCGAGAACCATTGGAATCCATGTGATAAGAAGATGGTAGCATCAACTAGTGGGATTGAGGAAGAGGCCCTCTAGGCTCCCTGTTTCCGTTGGTAGCTGGTGTTTTAATTCCTTAAGCAAGCACCCCCCTTAGACTCTGGAATATGGCTCAGGGGTGACAACTGCAAGTGTGGATGCAATTTTCTAAGGTAGGGTGGAAAGTCCTTGTTCTAGAATCAATTTACCTTCAACTTTAAAGATAAGTATATGTTTGTGTTTCTTAAATATTAATGAACTTGTGATGCATTTCTAGTTGAAATGGTTTAGATTATTTTGGGACTGTAACAACGTTGTTGATGTGATAAGCATGTGGATTCCTCTCTATGTAGAGATAACTTAATAGTTATGATAAATAAATGCATACATAAACACATATGTCACACCTCCGAAATGGACAATGTCGATAAACAAGTTGAACTGGTGTATGCATCTGCAATGGAATGAAGTGTTGTGTTAAATGCTCATGACCACAATTCATAACATATACTCTATAGAAAAATGTGTAATGTTGAATACAATAAACTAACTTGAGTCATGTTCCTAAACTGAAATCTTGTCTTAGGGTAAATGCTCATTCATACTGATTAACAACGCATATCTAAATAATACAAAGATGTCATGAAACGCCACAAACACTAGAAGGATCCATAAGGATCTGGAATAAAAACTTGGAACATTGGGCACAAAGACCCTTTTTATTAACATAAAGTAATTACATAAGAAACCATCCGCTTGGTAGGTTTTGTACATATACATGGGTGTTCTTTCACTAAGCTATAAGCCCTTGAACATGTGAAAAAGGTATTGAGTCAAAGTTGGAAGGTTTCTCCTCCCTTTAAGTGTAGGAATAGTTGAAATTTATGCAAGTAGGCTTCACCAGCCTTGCATCATCAACAGCCTGGATATCTTCTGCTTGCACTAGGATGTAGATAGCTCGGCCTGGGAAGTTTCTACATAGAGCCATGGAGTTGCTTACAAACTTGCTTTGAAGCCTAGAACCCTAAGTGTGTGGTAGGTGAGGTGAAGATCTTTTAGGAGTTCACACCAAATATGTGGAAGGTAAAGACCATAGGAGCGCTTACATTGACATTCATGGGATTCATGTATTTTGGAAACTACGGTAAAATTCCACCTTGGACAGCTCAAATGACCAAGATAATGATTTCATTGGAATTATCTTTTAAAGAGGACCAAAATTGACCTAAATATCACCCAATTTGGTTAAGAGGAAGTTAGGTTATGAATTATTTTATTCATACATGTATTGTGGAATGGGTCGGCCCTAACCACATGAGTAATTGCTTGGTTAGCCTTAACCCCAAGTGAACCCTCAAGAAAACCTATAAATAGAAGAGACCTCAAGATCATTTGGACACATCTTCTCTTCTATTTTGCCTTGGTTCGCACATGTTCGACAAAAGGAGTTCGGTCAAGGGTCCGAAATCAGAGGCGAAAGGTTCACTCTAGGTTAGGGTCTTATGTATCTCAGTCACTGGCACATCATCAGGGTATTCTGGTCCCTGGACGCTGGCACATAATCCTATAAGACTGACTATAGACCCTTGGATGTTAGCACAAAATCTTATGGGAGAGACTATGGCTTCAAAGATATATCTAAAGGTATCGATCCCCGATTTCTCTCACAGAGTGGTCCTGAGAGTGACCAGGACATCTCGATTGATCGCACAATGACAATAAGGGAGAAAATGTGGGTTTTAAGTGCATTTCATTGGTCGCACGCACAGAGTCTTCCAGAGATTGACCAAGTAGTCACAGTCACCCTCACACAGTATCAAAGAGAGCGACGAGGGAGTTTCGGTCACACATATACAGTTTTGATGAGAGCAAGTCGAGTTTAGATCTAGGGTTTGACATCTTGGCTTCAGTTGACTTCAGTGATCTGGTAGATCTAGGTTTCTCTCTACTGCTATACAGATTTGTAGATTTGTAGATCTGATTTGTTAGTTTCCATTGCAAGCATATGTATTAGGCTCATAGACAGTAACAACAATGCTCAACAGTGTTCAGCATAGTGACAATATTATATAGCAGTTGACATCAGTTTGTGACAGCACATTACAACCATCAGTATGAGGGTTTTACTTCCTAGCATGATTAGATCTGTTTCATAGATATCATTATTATTTTGTTGCATAGACAAAGTTATGGATCATTGTACTCTCTTTTGTTGCATCATTTGATGATGATCTAAGAAGAAGAAGATTTGCAAGGGCTTCCCCATAGTGGGTTTTGCCCTGGTCTTGGAACAATCCTAGTGTCTCTATATGTATGTGCATGCTTTCTTCTACTATTCCTTTTATGTTCACTTGCATTTATTATGTTGGTGATGTTGTTTCTTTCTATGTAATTTCATATTCTGATGTATAATGGTGTAGATCTGAATAATGCAATGATGATATGGGGTGAACTTAATGTATTAATGATGAAATGAAACTATAATAGAAAAGAACAATGTCACCCTATGAAAAATTAACATGGTTTCATAGCCGGGTTGAAGAAAATTCATGGATATCACCCCTATGATGACACCTTTTATGGAAGCAAGAAGAGGATGGTGGAGACCTAAAATAATTCTAGGGTTTGAAGGAATCCCTAGGATCTTGACAATTAGGGTTTGATGGATTATACGAGGTTAGGGTTGGAGAAAAAACCTTGGTTTATGGCAGAGGATTGATATTAGATGTATGAAACTCTAGCATGGTATATATAAAGATGCTCAAGCACTTGACGAAGATTCAATGAAGCCCTAGATGGGATAATCCCTAGCAGATCTAGTTGGATACTTGAAAACAACATTGGTATATGGACCATGGACATTGATGGCTCTTGAATATTTGTTCAAGAGGGAGAGGATCACCTCTCATTGAAGATAAGTATTTCTTGACTTATGATGCTTCTTACTTGTTAGGCCTGATGATTATGTTTGTTGCTTGTACTTCATGGATATGTATTTAAGTATATGGATGTTTCTAACCTCCTTGATGAAATATGATGAGTAGATCCTTCTTGAGGATCATTTTGAGATGTAGATCTCAAAAGATACAACGAGGTACTTAATGAAAATATGAGAAAGTGCTTCAAGTGGCCTATGACTAGTGAAAAGGTGCACCGGTAATACCACAAGGTATGCATGGTATGTTTTAGCTATTGGCTTGGTAAGCCCTAAGGTATGATGAGAATGTCTCTTTCTTTAATGGCTCATGCATGTATATGAAAGTGACTTGGATCTATGTCTTCTATAATGAAATGTTTAACCTAATGTTGAACTTTTGATCTTCTCGAATTCTATGAGGCTATCTAGTGATATACTTGATGTTTTTCTAAGCATCTATAATCTATCCATTGGACATCTTGATCCTACAAAGAAGGCTAGCACCTTGAATCCAATAAATTATACTCTTGATACTTGTCATGATGGATTTCATATATAAGGATAGTTCATTAACTCCTATAAATGAGTCTATTGGTAATACTTGTGATAAGCATGATTGACATTATTGTTGTTTTGATCAAGCTTTATTGAATTATCTAACCTGATTTCATTGGTCATGAAGAGCCTGGTAACCTTGATGTGAAAAGTATAAGTCTAAGATTGATAAGTAGATATCTTACTAACTATGGTCATGTCTTGACAACATATGGTTAAAATGAATGTTGTAACTTAATGGAGTGACTTGATAGAAAATGTTATTGTGTTCACAATCCTTGATATATGATGATGCATCTATCTACTGCCCTGAGTCTAAGCCTTTGATGAAAAATTGATGTCATGATGACAACCACATGTTTATGATCTAACAAATCTATTGTTTTATGACTCAAGTACAGACATATTGCTTACATGAATGAAGATGAATGATGCAAATCCACGGTTAGAGGGAGAATCTATTCTCAAAATTTGTAGCCTTATTACTATTTGTATTATATGCTGTTGAAATATGATTTATATGCATATGATAGTATTGATCTGCAGTGGAATCTTAGTCCATACGAAAATTAGGGTTTCTTCTTTGGACTCAGTCATAGATCTAGGAGATCTCATCCTTGGATGCTCACATGCTAAGGCCTAAACAACGTCCAGGTGGCCAAAATCACTCTCATGCTAAATTGAAGGGAGCGACTAGAGATGGTCACCTAAAAGACGTCAGTACCACAGATAAGATCTACTAGTAGGAAGAGCTTGAATATTTTCCATAACAGGAATATGCAGATTGAACTTGTGTTTGTAGGTAACCGAGATATACATATAGATATGTAACTATGTTTGTGCTACAAGAGGTTGGCATGATTTGGCATTACTAGTATATAAGAAAAGTGTTTTGATAGGATGCTTGACAATAACTTTGAATAGATGATTGAAATGTGCTTTGACTATAGATCTCTCTAAGATGATAATTTGGACATGATCCGATGTCTAATGATCTGATTTGACGATGGTTGATTTGCTCTGAGGTCTATTCTATGTGGGCATAATGACTTATGTGAATATTTAGAACAATGATTTCAAATTGGCCTCCTTATTCCTAACATAATGGTCGAGGTAATGATAGTTGTGATTTAGCATGAAAATGGAGACTGCATGACTCATCCTTGATTTATGCATTTTCACTTAGTGATAGGATGACTTATGTTATGATTATGAGAATGAATTGATGAAGCCTCAGACGTATATTGCATAACCAAATTCAGACTTGATATGAGCTCTACCTGTCTCATGGTTGAAAGTATTAATACTACGATAATGATGACTTTGATAATGGTCGTAATCTGGCATCTAAACTCTAATGAGATTACTTTGTTGTTGTGATGGTACAACATTAATTTATGTAAGGTTGATTATGGTGGCTTAGGAAGGCATTATGCTTAGTGCATTTCAATCTAGATATATCTATATTTAACAGTTATATGATGAAGTCAGTATGATGAGTTCTAAGATATGGCTTTGATATTGATTATGGTTTTGATTTTATTTCATGGTGATCTACTTGTGACAGATGATGAGCCTCTAATGATATATGATCTACTTGGGATAGGTGATGAGCCTCTGATGATCTAAATCGGAGGGATATCGCTTCTAAAGCCTGAAATGATGTATCATGGCATGATGAATTGTTTTCTGGAATTTGGGAAAGAAATTCCATATTGCAAAGCTATTGGAAAATGTTTTTGTAAATCCTTGATACTCTAATTTGAAGTTCAAATATGTTGTTGAACTCAACATGGCATCCGACAATTGATTTAAGTATTGTTGATTCCATTTTTGAACAACCATCTGTATATACATATGATTTACATAGAACCTGAATAAATTCATCATTGAGCTACTTCACTCACATTGAGTTGCCACCGAGCATGATTTAAAATATCTGCATGAGATATTATATTTTGAGAATATTTATCATATAGTATGTGAATGCATAGATGTATTTATTTAGCATGATATGCCATGATATCTTGGATAAGAAGTCCATAGCATGACTGGGGTTGATCATGATGATGCTAACATGGCTAGCTGTGAGGTAAGATACAAAAGCTCCTTAGAGAGTTGTTTGAGCATGATCTGGATATGACAATGTTATATATATATATATATAGATATATATTTGGGACCGAGATAATCTCATAGTGCAGTTGTTCAAAACAATCTCAAGCTTTTGGTTGGCATCTTCTTGAGAGGGGGGAGGATTATGGTATCCTTTTGTGATTTATGTGATTATATATGATATTTGATTTGATGTTTTGTATGAACAGGAAATAGCTACTATTGAGACAAGCAGATTGCAGATATTCTCTCAAAGGAATCTTGGTTTTCAGAGATCATCCCCTCTAGATGAGGGGAAACATTGATCGAGGACAATGAGCCAACTCTTCCTACCCTGTTTGAGCTCCCACGGTGAGAAATTGAGATGGAGGGCTCCTGGGGTTGAGGAAACTCTGAATAATAGGGCATTACCCTATCTATCTCTGGACAATAGGGAGTTACCCCTATCTGTTACCCATAGGGTTAGAGTTGTAGCTCACCCTATCTTGGTATTTGCACAGTATGCCCCAGTTGGCATCATACCCACAATCCATGCTTGTTGGGAGTACCGCTCCTCGTGTGGCCAACGAGTTGAGAGTGTATTTGGGGGTGTACAACCCAAGGCGATTATGATGTGGGTGTTCTACCACATGACTATTCTGGGCCATTAATGGGAAGATTAGAAGGTAATAGGATGGGTTCATATGACCCGTGGGTTGAGATGACCCGATATGATTCCGGGTTGAGGGTATAGCTCCCCGATGAAATTCTAAGGTCGAGTGTTTACTCCCCTGTGTGATGAGGTATCCTATTGCTCGGTATGGGTGGAAGTTATTGCTCCCCGATGCGATTCCAAGTTGAGATGTTCTCCATCATGATATGCTTTCCGATGAAAACATTCCAAATAGCAGCTTTCCAACAGAGATTCTAGATAGGAGCCTGATGGATAGAGGAAGGTAGCTTGAGCTCCCCTCTGATTACAAATTTTTCTTCTTCTAGATCCAAGAATGTTCAGCATATGAGCAGGAACAATCAAGAGATAAGCATAAATAAGTAAAGGATAGATCAAGATATACAATGATGATTTGTAATGATGAGACACTTGAGATGGACATGGCATTATGACTACATGATAGAGATGATCTAGTCACATTGTTCGATGGATAGATATTGGTAGGTGGAATTCTCCCTAGTTGAGAGGGAGTGTTAATTTTGGCAACTGCGGTAAAATTTCACCTTGGATAACTCAAATGAATGAGATAATGATTTCATTGGATTTCTCATTTCAAGAGGACAAAAATTGACCTAAAGATCACCTAATTTGGTTAAGCGGAAGTTAAGTTATGAATTATTTTATTCATACATTTATTATGGAATGGGTTGGCCCTAACCACATGAGTAACTGCTTGGTCAGCCTTAACCCCATGTGAAACCTCAGAAAAACCTATAAATAGAAGATACCTCAAGATCATTTGGACACATCTTCTCTTCTCTTTTGTCTTGGTTCGCACAGGTTAGACGAAAGGAGTTCGCTAAAGGGTTCGCAATCATAGGCGAAAGGTTCGCTTTGGGTTAGGGTCTTCTGGATCTTGATTACTGGCACATAATAGGGAATTTTGGTCCCTGGAAGCTGGCACATAAGCCTATGAGAGCGACTATAGACCCTTAGATGCTGGCATAGAGGCTTATGGGAGCAATCATGGCTTCAAATACCTATCTAAAGGTATCGATCCTTGGTCGCTCGTACAACAACAGTAAGGGAGTGACTCTGGGTTTTAAGTGCATTGCACCCCAATTTCACACACAAAGTCTTCCATAGAGCAACCAAGCAGTCACAGTCACCCTCACACAATATCAGAGAGAGTGACCAAGGAGTTTTGGTCGCACACAGACAATTTTGATGAGAGCGACCCGTGTTCAGATCTAGGGTTTGACATCTTGGATTCAGTTGACTTCAATGATCTGATAGATCTAGGTTTCTCTCTACTGTTATACAAGTATGTAGATCTATAGATCTGATTTGTTAATTTCCTTTGCAAACATATGTATTAGGCTCATAGATAGTAACAACAGTACTCAACAGTGTTCGACACAGTGACAACGGTATACAACAGTTGACATTAGTTTGTGACAACACATTACAACCATCAATGTGAGGGTTTTGATTCCTATCATGATTAGATCTGTTTCATAGATATCATTTTTTTTTTTGTTGCATAGACAATTTTATGGATTATTGTAGTCTCTTTTGCTGCACCATTTAATGACGATCTAAGAAGAAGAAGATTTGCAAGGGTTTTCCCCATAATGGGTTTTTCCATAGTCTTGAACCAATCCTGGTGTCTCTATATGTATGTGCATGCTTTCTTTTACTATTCCTTTTATGTTCCGTTGCATTGATGATGTTGGTGTTGTTGTTTCTTTCTATGTAATTGCATATGATGATGTATAATGGTGTAGATCTAAATAATGCAATGATGATATGGGGTGAACTTAATGTAATAATGATGAAATGCAACTATCATAGCGAAGAACAATGTCTCCCTATGAAAAATTAACAGCTTGTCCAAGAATGAGGAATGCAGAAAGGTCAGGAACTCCTTGGATTTGGATTGGCTCAAGCTCAGGAGGGCTAGCATTATTGGGGCCCTTAATAATCCATTGACATCGGCACCGAGTATTGGTGTTGATCTGGAGGCTGCAGGACCTCTAAGATAGAGACATGGTCGAAATAACCAACTTAGGGAAATTATGGTCAAGTTTAGACTTGCTTTTATGACAGTCATAAAGATCGTCATCAAATGCATTGTTTAAGGCAGGGTCAAGATCCCTTATTCAAGCCATGGTAGAGATTGAAGGCAAGGTCGATGTGACGCAGGAGGGAAAGCCTTATATTTATAACAAAAATTCGACAAAACATTATCTTTGCACCAATACAAATCCTAGCCATGGAGACTCTTCATTGGTACGACCTTATTTTTCCTTTAATGTAATTGAATGAGCAAGTGATGACGTGGCCCAAAGGTAGAAACCTGAAATATTACAGCGTAGGATTATGTTGTGCAACTATGGAATCGACTGAGACGATGTCAGCCAGGATGAGTTGGTTAACACGTCAGCCTCGAAGTCCTATGATTGGTCAAAGGTGGACCCTCTTGATAAGTCGACCCATTAAGCTCACCTTGGAACATTTTCAAGGGCGCAGGTGAAAGAGACCTGGTGTAAAGCACGAGGATAGAAACTGGGGGCATGACATGTCTCGAAGGGATACCACCTGGTTTATTTGGAAGGAGCAGTAGGCGGAGGCTTCAGGATAAAGCATTTGGATGACATGGGCAAGATGATTCCCACCTGGAAGGCTCGCTCACCTGACCAATCAACTCAACGAGTTCACCCCGAAAGATTAAAGTGAGGAGTTAAATGTAAGCGTCGGAAGGTGATTAGTAGGATGATGTAGACACGACCTCATGGGGAGGTTTGCTAGTCTGGTTGCTTTCCCATTGGTGGAGAGTGACCCCTTTTTACATGTAATCTCGATAATAAATTCCAACAATTATCAAAGGGTCTCACTTAGGAATCACCAGGCGAGGGTAAGCGGGGTAGTGTGTCAAGTGCGACCCACTCAGGAGGCATAAGGGTGTTATGTCTAAAGGATACATGATGATGCAGTGAGCGGAACCCATTGCATTTGGTAGGGCTGGTTATATATATAGATATATATATATATATATATATAAGCATGTAGACTACTAGCTCTAGACTCAAGGCCCTTATGATGAGTTAAGAAGCCAAGTAGAGTTCATAGGCAAAAAAATAAATATGTTCTACCTCATTCCTCTAATAGTATTTGAGGAGTTGGGTGATATTACACATCCGTTGTTACAACATTTGCTTCTCAATCCATTGTTACCTATGTTTGTGTTTCTCAATTTGTTTTCTTGATCCCCCAAGTGTTGGTGTAGGGTTGGATGGTAGAAAAACCTCTTTAGTTGTCCACATTCAATATTCGACAAGCAAGATGAAATTACTTTATACCCCCTCAATTGTTACAACATCTGTTGTTACAACATTCATTGTTACAACATCCATTGTCATGGTCACTGTTTTAGTAGTTTCAATAGTAGCAGTTGTTATAACATCAACTTTTACAATAGTTTCATGATTTTCAACAATAATGGGTGTTACAACATCAACTGCTACATCATTTTCAACATATTTAAGATTGACATGTTGTTATGGCATTTGTGTTAGAACATCTACTGTTACAACATTCACTGCTACAACATATGCTTATCAATCTGTTGTTACCTATGTTTTTAATTCTTAATTTGTTTTCTTGATCCCCCAAGCGTTGGTATAGTATTGGGTGGAAGAAACACCTCTTTGGCGACTCACTTTCAATCTTTAACAAGTAAAATGAAATGGCTTGTTGTTACAACATCCACTTTTATAACATATGTTATTGCATTAGTTGTTACAACATTTTTAGTTACAACATTCATTATTACAACATATGCTTCTCAATCCGTTGTCACCTATGTTTGTGCTTCTCAATTTGTTTTCTTGATCCCCCAAGTGCTGGTGCAGTGTTGGGTGGCATAAACACCTCTTTGGCTGCCGACTTTCAAGATTTGACAAGAAAGATGAAATGGCTTTCTATGCCCTCTATTGTTACAACATCTGTTGTTACATCATCCACTGTAATGGTCACTATTTCAGTAGTTTCAACAATAACAGTTGTTATAGTATCAAATTTTACAACAATTTCAACATTTTCAATAGTAATGGGTGTTGCAGCATCAGTTGTTACAACATTTGCATCAGATTTAACATTTCCATGCTCTTATGGCATCTTTTGTTATGTCATCTTCTTCTCAATCTGGTGTTACCTATGTTTTTGCTTCTCAATTTGGTTTCTTGATCTCCAAGTGTTGATGTAGTGTTTGGTGGCAAAAACACCTCTTTGGCTAGCCACTTTCAAGCATTGACAAGCAAGATGAAATGGCTTGTTGTTAAAACATCTACTTCTCAATCTATTATTACCTATGTTTGTGCTTCTTAATTTGTTTTCTTGATCCCCCAAGTGATGGTGTAGTGTTGGGTGGCAGAAACACCTCTTTGGCTACCCACTTTCAAGCTTTGACAAGCAAGATGAAATGGATTTTTACCCCCTCAATTTTCTCCTCAAGGAACTACATCTCCTTCAAGGCCACAAATTTAGCTTCTTTGATAACATATTATCCATAAATAGTAGGCTTGTCGCTTGTGTTGTCGCTTCCAGAGACATCCTCAAATTGCTTACAAGACCAGTGCCTGGAACATCTAGATTTTGTGTGTCTTGTATGATTCTCAAGAGACCAAAGACATCATATACATTTTGGTACACATATATACATGTCTGTATAATAAACAACATGGGTTGGTTCATTCATCAAAAGACATAAGCCATGTATCTCTTTGTACTTCTTTACCCATAAACAACACACAAAAATATACATATAAACTCGTGAAGGTTGAGCAATTCGAGGACCTACAGTTTAATCAGCTTTAACAGAGCAATGAAAGGAGATAAGGAGATAGTATAACCCATCATATAGAGCTTGAAGACATCAAGAATCCTACATATACCTGAGTTCAAGATAGACCTAATGGATGAATGAGGGATGAGTATGATGATTCATGGAGCATAATTTAAAGATATAATTTCAAAGGTTCATACAGGTATAAGTATTGACAAGTTAATACAAATGAAGTTGTGAGAAATTAAGAAACATTTATGGCAACTATAATAACATGAAATTAGAGAGGAAACATGAACATAATGGAATTTAAACAGAGAGGAAACATACTGTAGTACTCGAACGGGGAATCACCGCCATTTCATTAATATTTTGATACGCATATCTTAAATTCATACAGTCTAAAAAATAACATGGAGTTTTTCTTGCGAATTCTGAACCTATTTTCCCTTTCTCTAAAAGTATATATACCCAAAACAAACTCTAAAGCTATGTCATTAAGAAGATATTCTTTCTTGATCTCTTACATCATTACAAATTATGAATCAAAATTGAGCATGCGCAAAGGCATCACTCCCGTAATTGAATGTTTTGCAAAAATCATAACAAACTTAGAGTAAACATAACTGAAAAGTAAAAGACCAAAGCCATCATTGGTGAAATAAACAAGCTAATCATTGTTGACGAGAATATGTGTACGCTTGGTGAGAAGCAGTAGAACCCCATGAATGAACCATTTGAATCATAGGAGGATTAGCAAACTGCTCACATCGCTGCCACATATCCAGAGGAGGAGGTGGAATGGAACTAAAATGTCGCTATAGGATGTGCAGATTGACCACCCCAACATAATCCAATTTGTGTTGAGAAATAATTTTAACCATCCCAAGAAGATCAAATTCCTTTTCCAAGAAGTTGGTAATGGTAGATCCCATAAGGATGGTCATTCTTTATGGAGATGCACATGTCCTACACTTAACCTCCGTTAGTTTTTTATTGTACACCTCCTTTGAGAGAAATTCTCCATCTTCTCCCCAACAGTTAGGTAACTCAGCCTCAAGAAGTTGATTAAATGTGACATCAAAGCTTGACAACTCTTTTTGCAGCTTAGTCATACTTTGCTCCGCCTTAGACCTGGCTTCCTCTTTGGTGATAACTTTATAAATCTTGAGTTCCTGGGTCATTCTTTCTGTTAGAAACTAAATGTACCTTTTGGCATATTTGGAGTTGTTAATACTGGTATGTTTGTTGCTTTGAAGAGTTGGGGAATATTCCTTGCAGATATTCCTTTTGTAATGTATCAGAAATAATTTCTCCCAGCTTTGATCAACTCCCTCGATGATCTTGTCCCACACCCCTTGTCTGGATTCTGTGAGTGCTAGATTTCCTTTCAGCTTGGCCTTCAACTCTTTGATCTCCTGAGTTGCACTATGTGACTATTGGGTGATCTTATTGATGTTAGAGTTTTCTAATTGAAGTTGTCTTTATTTCTTAGTCACTTGGGCCTTGGTTGCATCTGACTCCGTTTGAACTCTCTCCAACTCATCTCCAGAAATATTTAGTTCTATTAACGCCTTGGTAAGGAAATCAATGGGGTTTTGGGGATCGTTTTGGACTAGCTTAGTACATACATGAGAGTCTACCTGGCTTTGGAAAACATCCAGTCTCTATTGTAGGGCCTCGACTCTTTCTCTAATTGCATTCAGTTCCCTAGTTAACACCTCCTTTTCCTTCTCAGTTTGTCTTAGCTCAGGGTTTTGGGCATGCTCACCTCTGGTCATCTTTAGCTGCCTTCTCAAGATCAAGTTATCCATCTTAGATTCCTTTTGAACTGCTGCCACTACTGCTTCATATGCTAGATCCAATCCCATTTTCAAGATCAACTCTTTATAAGACTCCTTCTGTTGGAAGACAGCACGAGACTTGACCTTCTCAACTTTTACATTCTCGACAAGCTTAAAAGGAAGGGATTCCTCTCTTCGGGGTAAGAGGATGCAAAAGCAAATTTATCGCATCGCTATGAGCGAGCGCAATCAATAGTTATTTGATTCCTATTGATATCATGGTACAACATTTTCCCCACTTGCCTATGTAGACTGACCTTGTCCACCAGAGGGATATTGGTCAAGACGAGAGTCACATCTAGATCCTGAAACTTGGAACCCGAAGGTAAGGTTTGGACAGATTGGTGCTTCAACCTGATTTTCATCTCTTCTTTCTCTAGATATGTTACAGCTAATAGCCGAGTGTGTCGAGGGGTGACATGTGAATTCATGTCTTGATGTATCTTCTCCTTTTCCCTTGTGTTTCTCACCTGTATGTTCCTACTCTATACATAACCTGTTCCTGTTGCATAAAGACATTCCTAAGACTTTGGGATAGCTACCTCAATTGAGGATGTTGTTGAAACTTCAAGAGGTATATCCAAATTAACTTGAAATCATAGGTTCTCAGTCACTTGTTCCTGGAGTTGGATTCTTAGTACTTCCTCTTCCTGCTCTTGTTCATGTTCCTATTCCTGTCCTTGCCCTTGACTTTTGTTTCTTTTATGAGTTGGTCCTTCTTCCATGTTAGTTGTCCCTGAGTGTCAACCGTCCTCTTTTGTGTCTTGTTTGTGCTGACTAGGGATTCGGTCTACATGCTTGTATTAAGAGGCTAGGAATCAAAGTTAGCTTTCCATTCGACTTCGAGGTTAAGATCATGCACATAGGTTGAGGCTTTAATCTTTTCCCTTCTTCAAGCAAGGAGACCTTGGGGATCATAATGTCAGATTTGACCTTTCTAAAACTCCATGGCTTCGAGCATAATTTCAATTGTTTTAAATGCTTGCCTGGTGCTTATCACAAAAGGACCTACGGACTGTCCCACTTTAAATATGTAACCTTTCTTAGCCGGCACAAAGTGGAGCATATCAACATGGAGGATATTCCTGAGGAACTTGAGGGTAAACAATCTCACTGGTAGGAACACTAGAAAATGATAAGGGGGGAAGCTCGCACCTGTGCACCCGGATCTCTATGTAATCCTCATAGAGGTACCAGTCCCCAATGGCAATTTGCTCACTAAGATGGAGGAACTCTTTTTGCTCAGGGAAAATTTTGGAGGGGGAGATTTCATGAATGATTCGTTAGGCAATAACCATGAAGGATGAAAGGAATTGAGAATAGCCTCCCAAGCCTGGCCTTTTCCTTACAGAAACATTCTGGTTGAAGACAAAATTTCTTTCCTTATAAGGGGTAAACACATCCAAGTGAAGGCATTGGAATTCTTCAATGTGACTATAGAGAAACAAATAAAATAACAGTGAGTAATAACGGAAGGTGGCAGTGGCTCTGAGGTAGCTAAATTGAAAATGGATGGAGTCCGAAAGGTACTTAGGGATGTTTAATTGACATCCAGGCTGTTTGATCTTATGCAGACATCTGAGAGCCACCCTAATTAATTGTAGAGTGGAGTGTTTTCCTAAAATACCAATGATAATGGCTAAGATTGGTTGAATGAAGGGTTTTAAAAGAGTGAGTGGGAGCTAAACATCTGAGGGCAAGGTTTTGGCTTCAAGGGTGAGAATTTTCTCTAGGAAGGAATGCATTTCTCTTGCAAGGAGTGTCATGAAATGTCCCTCTAGGGTTGAATCGGTGAAGGTGCACATGGAGGAAGATGTGGGGAAGTTGAGAGCTCTCTAGATTAGAAGAGGGATTATTTCTAGGATTACTTTCCCTAAGGGAGAAACAAAACGGTTCTTCTCGACATGGTAGGAGTCTAGCAACCAAATTACGAACTTAGGGAGATGATCTACTGGGGGAGAAATCTAGTAGTATAATCCAGAAGCTACAACTCAGAACAGGTCTTCATTCTTCACATGGCTTGAGAATATTTCATAACTCAGTTCAGTGAGGGAAAAGGGACAAGCAGGGTCCGTGATATGAGCCTTAGCATCAGTCAAAGGAATGGCACCAAGGTTATTGACCTCATGAGTGTTTGGGGTTGTAGGGGCTGCATGTTTCATCCCTGCGAGTAAAAAAAAATGAGCAAACAAGGAGACTCGATGGCGTTGGGTTACCTAGAGCCCATAGGGGAATGAAAGCTACTTGGGAGAATGCCCATGGTCTCTGGGATAATGGACAGAAGGCTCCTATGCAATTGTCTAGGCAGGAGATTCTTTGACCGTGATGAAGAATTGTTGTCGAGTAAATATTTTTAGGGTATTATTTGTTTTATGCAGAGTTATAGGTTCAATCCCAGGTGGCGAGAGATAGAGGTGTGAGATGAGGACACGTGGAGGTGAAGGGTTGGTCGAGAAGGGTAGGGGATGAGCTTAGATTACCTGAAAACAACTTTACCTTTTACCTTTTACTTTTTAAGCAGACATTGCCATCTTGATGATACCCAAATTTTGAGCCGTGAATGAGAGGAGTCCACCTGGCAAGTGGTCCCTACTTGTTTTTGCGAGGAGCATTGTGGTGCAGAGCAATCTTCTGTCAGGGCCGAAATTGATCAGGGTCGTTCATTAGGCGCTGACTTATTCAATGTCAGGACCTGTGACAGTTTTAAACTGCATGTTGTTATGCTACCAGAACTACACTTGGACATGGCCACATGTGGATTGCGAGGAGGGGAGAAGCCCAACCTTTAACTACGTAAACCTTATACCGCAATTCTTCCTACATCATTAGTTTTAAACCTTATCGCTTTAACTTATGTTTATATAATTGTCTTGCCCAAATGTGAATGCGTGATTTTTACTCTTTATAGGTTAGGGTGTTCCCTTCGAACTTGGCTTATGACCTTATGCTCATGGCATTTCATCTCGATTCTAAGGAGAAGCCTTAGTGCTATCTCGTGATAACAGCCTGTTTATCTCATCAACATGGATCATTGTGAAAATAAATATAAAAGAAAACAATAATGTCTCTAAAAATCAATGATCATTTCCAATGTAATTCATTAATCAGTTTTCAATCCAATTTATTTACAAACCCAAAACTTTTTCAAGTCGAATTCAAGGATCCTTTGTTAGTCCAAGCAAGTTAAAGGATCGTACCCATGATGCATAGTTGTAATTCACGTAACCAATGCTTAAACTTCAACTTGTATACAATTGACTTAGATAAACATTTGTTGGGATTAATGCTCTTGATCAACAAAATACATAATCGAGTATGGTTGTATTAGGTTTCAAGCCTAATTTAAATTGGATTCCAACAGCATTCTGATTTATCAATAAGAGGTTATTTCATAAGGAAGTTCAATTTATTTAGTTGAAAAATACCACAACATCTAAAGTCCATAAGTTCACCAGTGAATAGAGGTACATCATGCCCAATATGTGAAGTGATCAGTGCCAATTAATAGATTCCAAAGATTATCTTGATTTTGACTTTGACCCCTAATTACTAGCCCTAGCAAACTCTACCTTGAATATGTTCTCAAATTGTTATACAAGAAAAAATAATTTGCAACAACCATCTATATGGAAAATGTTTACTCTATAGAAGTTGTAATGAAAAATGAACTTACATTTTTAGTGCAGACCTATAGCAGCCCTTTAGGATAACTCTAGGTCACCTCCAAGTCACATTCCTTGCCTTCATTCTTAGACCAAAGTCAAGTTCATTCATCCTCCCACAAGTCGTTGACTCTTTTTGACCTCTAAGTCTAAGCCTAGCATGGAATGATGCCTCTATCTCCTAGTTATTCTACAAGTGAGCTTCAAACATAACCATTTCTCTAAGAAGTGACATAGATAAAGGGAATCTCCCTTTCACCACTTCTTGCAACTAGAGAGTTAGTGCTACCAATTGCAATTGCACTTGTGCCATTCATGTTGATCCTTCTGCTCCACCTGGAGTTGACTCTAGCCTCATTCCCCATAACCATTTCATCTTCAACACCTTTACTATATCTAGCTACTCAACATTGAAAGGAAACATTGACCATCTCTTCACTTGAATGTGGAAATGTAGGGTATATATAACACAAAATGTAGAGGGTTTGTACTTAAGCTTATGTAATAGAAACTACAATTGATATTTAAATTGTATAACATTTTTTTATGATGTTTACTAACGTTTATTAGAATTGTTGAGTGTTTTACATCATCGGAATGCCATCTTAGTTGTAAATTATTTAAAATTTTATAGCATATGTGCACTTTGATATGATGTAATATGATTATTGTTTCATTTCATATGTTGTAATATTAGATATATAATTGAGAAATTAATTATTGCATGAAATAAATAATTCTAAATGTTTTTTTGCATAATAAGGATCTTCTAAAAGATCTGAATGATACTCATCACATAGATCCAAATCAAATTGGTTCCAATGCTGAGATGATAGATGATGCTCATGATGACACATATATATATATATGACAATGACACCAATGTCGATACAAATGACAACGATGATGATCATGATCACGATGGTGATGATGATCATGAGGCAATTATTGGTAGCATCTAGTGACATTCATGGTCATATAGACTGCATCATGAATCATTTTTGATATATTGTTATAATGTCGATTTTCATGGTTACTATCATATGTATCATTTTCATGGCCTCCGGTACCATATTATTGAGTTGTATCTTTTTTACATGTATCATTTTGACTTATATCATTTGGACATGATGTACCATATTGACTTGTAACATTTTGTCCTACATAAATGATCATTTTTATTTATATCATTTGTACATGATGTATCATTTTGATTTATGTCAACTGCTAGACATGTATCATTTTTACATGTTATTGGTCTACTAGTATATGTGAATTTCATTTGTTTTAGTTATATGTGATGATGATATTATCAATATTAACTCATAAATTTTTATATATTGAAAGTGGTTAATGATTTGGATACATATTTATTACATATGATGGTTTTGATTTACTGCTCATGATAGATGTTGTCAAATTCACTTAAATTATAGATATTTGATTGTTATGAAACCAGCTCAAGAAAAGATAGAAAAGATAGATCAACGCCTTAGAATTCAACGTCTTCGAGGGGGCAACCTCCTTTACATTACATAAATGAACAATTCTTGGATGATACAAATGAAAAGACCTCCTTTCTATATATAGGAGTCTAAGGGGTCATAACATAATCAGAGCCTACATAACAATAATAATGTAAGGCACAATAATAACAATAGTGGGCTTCTATGGG